>CAIGQS010000141.1:9687-87965 GCA_903798195.1 Danio kyathit
TGCGACTGCTGCCAGAAGAGGTCAATGAACCTTCATCCTTCATAAGAGCGGCAATGACAGTTTCACGGGTCACTGAAGCCAGAAGCTGCATTGTTTAATAAACTGCTTACATTAGTTTTCCTGCTGTGTCAGAGAATTTAAAAACACACAATATGTTTTATGATCAATTATGATGATCGGTAGATGCATTAGCATTAACCTTCAAAACACGCAAATTGAAATTGCAATTTTAAAGTGTGTAAAGGAAATGCATTAATTTTGCACAAATTGAATTCACGCTCGCATGATGTGGTTCTTAAGGCAATTCAAAAAAAATTTCTCATAAAACAGTTTTTGCTTTTACCAGTCACATGGCATGCACAAGTCTATATGATCATTTAAGTATTTAAGAGTATTTTTTTTATTAAATATATTTTTTTGCTTTATTATGTACTTATTTATTTTTATTTATGTATTTGTTTTTATTATAATTTGTTTGTTTATTTAGTTTTTTTTTTATTTGTTTTGCAACTTATTTATTTTAATAGTTGTGTTAAACATTTTATTCTATTATCCTTCATTTATTTGTTTATTTTATTTACTCATTTAAATTGATTTATTTATTTAGCTTGCCTTATTTGGGTTGTTAGACTTTTATTTTATTTAATTATTGTTTTATTAAAATATAAAATATAAATTCCTATTGGAAAATGAATCATTTTTATAAAAAAAAAAATCATTTTATTAATTGCTATTTTTTTCTTTACTTTTTTATATAAATTTTTTATTTATTCAACAATTTGCTTGTTTACATGCTTATTTTAATTTAGTTGTTATCATTTATTTAGTTGTATATTATTATTAATATTATATTTTATTAATTTATTTTTATTTAAAGTTTTTTAATTTATTTTATTTATGTTTATTTATTTGTTTTAATTTAATTTGATTATTTATTATTATTTTATTCATTATTTATTTTAATTAATTAATTAATTATTATTATTTTTTTTTTATTTATTTATTTTTTTATTTTTGCATTTACAAGTCACGTGCTTTACACAAATAACATGACCATTCAAATATGGAAGCGACACACTGTATTATTAAAACACAAATTACATTTCAAACAATCAGCGCTGAAGTTACGTATGTTATGGAGCTACGAAACAGTATAAAAATGCTACAATACAATACAATACCAGTCAAACATTTGGCACCAGTACCTTTTTTAATGTTCTTAGTCTGCTTACCAAGTTTGCAATTATTTGATGTAAAAACACAGTAATAACTGTTATTACTATACAAATTCACAATGTATTGCACAATGTATTTCACACTGTATTTATGCTCAAATAAATGCAGCCTTTGAGGGCAGAACAGACTTATTAAAAACTACAAATCTCAAACATTTGACTTGTAGAACTTTTCAAACATGAGTGGGAAATTATTACAATATATTTTTTATTAAAAATATACTAAAAACTTTTTTTTTTTAACTTTAACGTTCGATTCACTATTAATTTCAAAAACAAAAGTAATTTATTAAGTGAATATTTGAGTTGACTGACAGCAGTAATTCATCAGCAAACAGAGCTTTTGTTTGCTGTTTATTGAATATACGGCTTCAGTGTGGTCTGAAATGCCGTCAACAGATGGAAAACACAGACCGCCGGCTCATGACTAAATTCCAGCAGGGAATTTCTACAATGACCCGGATTAATAAAAACTCACGCCGATGCAATGCAGATTCATTATAGAGCATCTGTTCCCCTTCTGGACGCCGTCTAGCATGCTGACGTATGGAAAGCTAACATGTTGATAACTCATGACAGATCATCTCAATAAGTGGATTAAGCTTGAGTGGATGCATCCGGCTTACTCCCATATATGCTGCTCTTTACTTTTTTGTTTGGAAGAAAATTTAACTGTTATTTATATTATATTATTTTTTATGTTATTATATTAGTTAATAAAATTAGTTTTTTTGTTTACATTTTTAATTATTTTTGCATATTTGTTTGTATAATTTTATTTATTAACCTGTTAGTTTGATTTTTAAATCAATATTTATTAGTTAACATTAGTTTGTTTATTTATTTAGTTCTGCAGTTTTTTCTGTATGCTTATTTTAATTAATGTGTGTAAACATTTTATTTCATGTTAGTTGGCTTTTCTATATTTTTATTTATTTTTAATTATTTTATTAATTATTTTAAATATAAAGTTAAATAAACATTTCTAAAATATATAAAATGATTGTCTGTTATAATTGTTTATTTTTTATTCAATAAGTTGCTTGCTTATTTTAATTTAGTTATTATAATTTGTTTATTTTTTATACTTTCATAAATAGACATTTTTATTCCTGTATATTTCTTTTTAATAAAATTATTTTTGTATTTTTTTTTTGTATTTTTTTTTTGTATTTTTTTTATTTTATAAAAATAAATAATGGTTATTTTATTCATTTTGTATTTGTTTTATTTTATTGTACATTTATTTGATGTTTCTTTGTTGTAAATTTACTATTTGCTTAATATATTATCATTTTAGAAATATTCAGTAATTTAAAGTAATATATATATATATATATATATATATATATATATATATATATATATATATATATATTATAAAATATTTACTAAATATGGTGACATTTGTTATTTTATTTACCACATTAATTATTTTCAATATTTTTTTGTATAATTTTGTATATTGACCTGCTAGTATCTATATATATATATATATATATATATATATATATATATATATATATATATATATATATATATATATATATATATATATATATATATATTTATTAGGGGTTGCACTGACTAGTCAACTAGTCGACTTTAATGCTCTGCCGTGACACTTTTTTATAGACGTCGACTAGTCGCGCTGCGCAGATCATGTGTTTTTTGACCTGAACATGGCAGCTTTACACACTAAGGTGGTTCACTGAATGAAACTGCCCTCGAATTATGTAATTTTAAAAATGTTATTTTTCTTATGTCAGCGTCAAAGATTCACGTGAACTTTGAGTGAACTTTAAATCGTCTAACAGATGCTAAACTAATCTAGTTTAGATTCTAGAATCTAAACGTGCCTAATCTAGAATCTAACTAACAGTTAAATCGCTCCATGCAAGTACCCAAGAAGCATATGCTAGTTAATCACGTTTACGCAACCCTGGAAAAGTAATGTGATTGGGTGATGCCCTTTGCGAAGCGTAGACGCAACATATTTTGTGAATGAACTGTGAAGCGCGCAGCTGCAGAGGTGTGAACCCTGGTAAACGCGATGTAGATGTGCAGCTAGGAGACATCTGATAACCAAGATGAGCAGTAACCGCGAAAAACGCCTGACTTAAGCAGAATTTGAGCACTATCATAGTGGTAAAATATGCGTCTGAGCAGGACTCTGACAGTGTAATATGGCTTAACGTTATAGCCTTTGTCTTTCATGCATTATGTTATGAATAACTTCACATGAAACTGTGTGCTGAGGATGTATGCAATATTTCAGCACTAGCATATCTGTTATTGTTACATGCTTACTAAAACGTGCAGTGATCAATATGTTGACTTTATTTAGCAGTAAAATTAGCCTGGGTGCTAATGTTGCTTTATTAACGAAATGAAAGTGTTGACTGCATTTGTTTTGCACTAAAATTAGTCATTGTTAATGTCGCATTGTTTTTGCAACGTGTTATGAGCTGTCAAACAGCATGTGTATATATTTCCAGCAAATAAATCACAATTTGTGGCATGTTGCAAAACATTTGCATCTTGTGTTTTATTGATGACGTCACCAGCGACTAGTCAACATCGACTTTTATAAAAGTCGACTTCAAAAAATCTAAAGTCGTTCAACCCCTATATATATATATATATATATATATATATATATATATATATATATATATATATATATATATATATATATATATATATATATATATATATATATATATATATATATATATATACACATACACATACATACATACAGTTGAAGTCAGAATTATAAGCCTCCTTTGAATTTTTATCTTCTTTTTTAAATATTTCACAAATGATGTTTAGCAAAGAAACTTTCACAGTACTGTATGTCTGATAATATTTGCTTTGATCAGTTTATAAGTATTCAGTATTTTAAATGAATATATTATATATTATATAAATATTTACTAAATATAGTGATATTTGTCAGCCTCATATTTACTCATTCAACCATTTATTTACTAGTTTTGGTTTTATTTATTCTTTTTTTTCTAACTGAGTAACTCGGTCTAAGCACTGTGTTGTCAACATCAGTGGTTTAAACAATTATATGGTTGGTTACACCTCATTAGCATGCAGCTTTTTTTTGTTTGTTTGTTTTTTTTTGTCGCCCTGCTTTTCAGCGACCCACCAGTCTTTATTTTACAGTGAAAGTGAGTGCCGTTCTACCAAATTTAACTGCAAGCCAACACTTTCTGTAATAGGCACCCTCGGTTTTGATCAAACCTTGTCGTTTTACTCAATTAGTCTCCTGCAGTTTCTGGCGCCTGCTGTGCATTTTCCCAAATTCCAGAGCTCATTTGAATAAGCCGTGTTATTTATTGGCAAAAAACTTGTCAATTAAACCACGAAGGTCATAGTGGGGTCATAAAAAAAGAGTCATAAAAGAAAATGACAATGCGAATCTGTTGCTCTCTCTTTGTTTGGCGAGACCGAATGAATGTTGAAAATACAGCGCTCATTATATCGAAAGGGGAAGAAGCATTTCTCCGGTTGCTTTAGCTGCAGGGTGGACTGCTAATGTTTTCAGACCTGCACAATTCAAAACAGTACTCTTTTAGGGTGGATCCTGGAGAATACACACTATTAGTAAGTCACTTTCGAAGAAAGTTAGCAAGGGAAAGTTGCAAAGTTCCTTGAAAATAAATAATGGAAGGAAAATAAAGTTGAGACGTTAGAGGGATGAGACAATGAGGTGTTAAAAAGAGAAATGATTGATCTGTGCTAGAAAATGGACGTTATTTATAAATTAAGTAGAAATTATTAATATTTTTCAAATATTTCCCAAATAATTAACAGTTTATATTTAACAGTATTTAACAGTGCAACAAAATTTTCACAGTGTTTTTTATAATATTTTTTCTTCTGGAGAAAGTCTTATTTATTTTATCTCGGCTAGAATAAAAGCAGGTTTTTATTTTTTTAAAACCCATTTTAAGGTCAGTAATATTAGCCTCCTTAAGTAATATTTTTATTTGATAGTCTACAGAACAAACTACTGTTATACAATAACTTTCCTAATTACCCTAACTTGCCTAATTAACCTAATTAACCCAGCTAAGCCTTTAACCCTTGTGCACTGTTGAAATTTACTACCTTATGTTAAGGATGAAATCATCCACTAAATTTAACTGCTGTAACAATGCATCAGATAAATATTATTTGTAATTTTTTTTTCTGATCAAACTACTAAATGTTTTTTTAAAAAATACAGGATTTTAAATCTTTAATTGCCAAATTCGTAAATTATGTCACTGATTTGGTAAAAAAAAACAACAACACCTTTTCATGTCTTTGTTTTTGTTTACTCCATGTAGTTCTGAGAGCTGATGTGCATATTTTGATTTTCTCAGGGTGCTTTTACACCTAGACTTTTGTTTCGGAACCTGGCGCGTTTCCCCAGTTAACCCGGTTCGTTTGGCATATGTGAATCAAGCAATCGTGCTTGGATCCACGCCAAAACAATTGAACCGAGATCGCCAGAATGAGGTGGTCTTGGCTTAATTGAAACGAACTGTGGAGCAGATCAATTGTAGTGAGAAAGCAATTCGATCCGAGCCAGGCTATATCACAGTGTATTATGGATTTGTAATAGGCATATATACGTCTATATGAAGAGAGAATTATTAGTAGGGCGGGATGTCATTCCTACCGGTAAATGTGCGTTTCATGTCAAATACGAAAGTAAAAGCATGCTGAGCTATTAACGAGAGCTGTTTATTTGTTAGGAAAATTGACCGAACAGCAGTCTTGATTTATCTGTCATTTCTCTCTATAATGTAAAGCCTATAATGCATAATTCTAGCCAACTGCTATGCATGAAAAAGTCTTACCTCTGAATTTATATCTAGTGACAATGTCTGTGGGTGTCACCATTCAAAATTAAAGCGCAGCTTTTCGCTAATATTGTCTTATTGCTCATCGTCATAAATTAAAATAAGGATGCATGACAGCTGAGCGGGACTCTGCAAAATAAATCGTGGAACTCTGACCAATGTGAGGAGAGTTTACTCGCACATGACTTGTTTTAGCTATTTTGGTCTGTTTAGAAACTTTGCCGTTTGAAAGCAAACCGTATCAAGAACAAAGTGCAGCATTGTAGCAATTTGATCCACAGGTGTGAAAGCACCCTCAGACACATCAAGGTAAGTGCGCAAAGGTCACTCTCAGGCCACTAATACATTTTAGTTTGAAAACGCATAAGTTTTACTACAGTTACGCCATCCGTCCACACTACGCCGGAGCGCTGAAAACAGAGCTCTTTGAAAATGCTGGAGAGGCTATTTTCTTTTTAAAATGCTGCTGCTCCGTGTCAGTGTGGATGGGGAAAAACAGAGACATCTGAAAACATACACAAAGTTCAGTCTTGCATCCTCTCCTTGTAAGTTCAGACTTTGCAAGTTTGATATGGAAAACAAACTCCTGAGGACACGTCGGGTAAATCTTCAAAGGGAACAGTGTACTTTATAACCTCATTCACATCACCCTGGCTACGTTGTTTCACTGTCTTAACAATAAAATGAAAACATGATATAAGAAACTGTCAATTTTCATTTTGATATTAGCAGTTTATCAGACACCAAAAATGTTGAGACGTTGTGTAGCTACATATTTATATGACCGTCGTCTTCACTGTATGCATATTTATAACAAAACGAAGCCTATAACATAACTGCCCCCTTTAATTTTCATTGAAAATACGAAACATACTCTCTCTTTTGCCGAATATCAGTTTTAATTATCAATGTGCAGCATCAGTGCAGGCCAGCGCATCCGGCAGAATAGTGAGGGCGGCGTCACTAAAACAACTAAAACAAAGACATGAGAAAGTGTGGTTTCTTCACCAAATCATTGACATCATTTACGAATTTGCCAATTAAAGAGTTAAAATCCTGTAATTTTCTAAACAGTGTAGTAGTTTTGATCAGGAATAAAGTTGATTAACAGATTTATGCAAACAACTGATTGAAAAAAATATTAATCTGATGCATTTTTACAGCAGTTCAATTTAGTGGATGTTTTCATCCCTAACATAACAAAAGGGTAATGAATTTGCCCATAGTGTATCGTTAAGTTTTTTTTTTTTTTTTTATTTAAAACCATTTTCCAAAAATGTCTGTCAAAATAAGATTTGTCACCAAAAATCATTCTGCTAGCTGAAACACAGCAAACCTTATGGCCAAATTAAGACTTAAAATCACCTCAGAGTGGATTAAAACATCCCCAACAGCACATAAGGGTTATGTCACTTTAAGCTGAATACTAGTATCTTGAAAAATATCTAGTAAAATATTATGTGCTGTCATCATGGCAAAGATAAAAGAAATCAGTTATTAGAAATTAGCTAATAAAACTATTATACTTAGAAATGTGTCTTCTTTCTGTTAAACAGAAACATATACAGGGGGGATATTTAAGGGGGGAATGCATAAGTTCAGCCTTACGTTCATCCAATTGACCCTTAGATTTTTTTTCAAATTTTTTACTAATGGTTTCCTTAAACTTATACAGTACCCAAGGTATTTCTTAGCTTAAGTGCTTTCGTGCAACCAGGCCCTGCTCCTTTGCCAACTCGGGACAAATTAAGACACAGTTGAGGTGTATCTGAATAAAAGTGCAGGCCTCACAAAATGTGCTGTCCTCAACCGGCAAAAGCACCTGAACTGTACAATAGCATTGCCACGTATGTGTTTAGATTTTTATGCAGCTAGACATAAGCCAGTATTACAGGCATGCTGTCCGGGCAAGATAACACAGAGTACTATGAGTAAGCGAAGCACTTCACTTCATCCCTCTCCACCCATAACAGAAGTTTCCCTAGGACTAAACCCCGATCCAATGATTGCCAGGCACAAGCCGAATGTAGGAGTGTAAATGCATGATAAAATTGTCATTTTGCAAATGATAGATTTAGCTTAGGTTGCATTTCATTTGGGAGCCAAATAAGAGTTTAATCCTTCGGTTGTGTCAGAGTGTCATGCTAGTTGTTTTGCCGCTACTTAGACTTAGCAGATGAGTGTCAGGAATTAGCAGGTAGCGACAACACGCTGCTTTCATCTTGACACGTTAAAATGAGGATCAGCAGATGAGAACAGATTATTATCTAGATGTTAGCCTGGATCTGTTCGAGTCTATTGTGGCGAATGAAAAACCCAGCAACCCCGGTTAACCCACCAGAACTGAAGTTCCGCTAGTTGTAAATGTGAAGCGACAGCGCCGTGTCAGTAACACATAATGGTCCTAATGAAACTGTAAATCTTTATTGCTCGGGCAAATTGAAGCTTGTTGCTGAAACCCAAATGTGGACTTAGACAGATTGCTGGAATGCACACTATCAGACAAGGTCTTTCAGTTTCTCATCTGTCTAGAAGTATAGGAGCTCAAAAGATGTGGCCTGTTACATTTACTCCAAACAATTATGTGAAGGCACAAATGTCTTGATGTCAGGTGTTTTGTGTGCTGAACTGTCAGAATATGTTTCATTAACCGATCACAGATCAGGGTTGCCATAAGGTTTGTTTGGTTTTTAAATATTGTCTTCTTTATAGTGTTCACTAGCTCAATGGAAATGACTGTGATTGGCCGTGAAGGTCATCGGTTCACCGAACTCACTGCTGTTTACTGAGTGTAACTACAGATACAGATACTGGAGCATTTCAAAGTCAAGTCGATCAGCTGGTTTGTCTATAAGCTGACATACGAGCAATCCGCTAATGAATCTGCAGAAATAGCAAAAAGAGGGATTCGTACGAACAAGATGAGGTGAATTAATAAGTTACAAGCCTAAATTTTCTTGTATTTTCTTTTTTTCAGCAAAGGCGTAGTAATGAAAGCCTTTGAAGCATGAGGAGTAGCGTTAAAACTTGCATGCTTATTTAAATGAAGCGGAGACCTGTGCATTTTACATGGGGCTCATTTGAATTGCATGGTGTGACCATTTGGCCGTAGACTTGACTGATGTGATTATTCAAAGCTGAAGTGAACCTTGGTTTTCTTAAATATTCCAGTGTGTGTGTGTGGCTGCTCATGTGTGCTGGTGTGTGCCTTTGGTTTACTGTAGATGTTAAGAGAAGAACAGTTTGCTTACAGTACAGAACACACGTTTGCAGTATAATTGCAAGAGATTTGTGAAATATAAAAAGAAAATAAAACAAAATAAAAAATAAAAAAATGTGAGGAATATACATATATACAGTTGAAGTCAGAATTATTAGCCCCCTTTTGATTTTTTTTTTCTTATTTAAATATTTTCCAAATGATGTTTAACAGAGCAAGGAAATTTTCACAGCATTCATTCATTTATTCATTTTCTTTTCGGCTTAGTCCCTTTATTAATCCGGGGTCCCCACAGCGGAATGAACCACCAACTTATCCAGCACATGTTTTACGCAGCAGATGCCCTTCCAGCTGCAACCCATCTCTGGGAAACATCCATACACACTCATTCACACTCACACTATGGACAATTTAGCCTACCCAATTCACCTGTACCGCACGTCTTTGGACTGTGGGGGAAACCGGAGCACCCGGAGGAAACCCACGCGAACGCCGGGAGAACATGCAAACTCCACACAGAAACACCCAACTGACCCAGACGAGGCTCGAACCAGTGACCTTCTTGCTGTGAGGCGACAGCACTACCTACTGCGCCACTGCATCGCCCATTTTCACAGTATGTCTGATCATTTTTTTTCTTCTAGAAAAAGTCTTATTTGTTTTATTTCAGCTAGATTAAAAGAAGTTTTTAATTTTTTAAAAGCCATTTTAAGGACAAAATTATTAGACCCTTTAAGCTATATTACTTTTCGATTGTCTACAGAACAAACCATAGTTATACAATAACTTGCCTAATTACCCTAACCTGCCTAGTTAACCTAATTAACCTAGTTAAGCCTTTAAATGTCACTTTAAGCTGTATAGAAGTGTCTTGAAAAATATCCAGTCAAATATTATTTACTGTCATCATGACAAAGATAAAATAAATCAGTTATTAGAAATGAGTTATTAAAACTATTATGTTTAGAAATGTCTCCGTTAAACAGAAATTGGGGAAAAAAATAAACAGGGGGGCTAATAAATCAGGGGGGCTAATAATTCTGACTTCAACTGTATATATACATATATGATTACATTTATTAATATAATAATTTAATTGCTGGGAAAAATGAATTGCATACAAAATAAAAGTTTGTTTTGACTATGTTTTGATTATTTACTGTATGTTAATACACACATCCATGCATATATTTGAGAAAATGTTTAATTATATATAATATAATATAAATACATGTGTAAATGATTATTAAGTATATGATTATGTTTAAATATCTATGTAACAATTTTTAATAGTTTTGTTTCTGTGAATGTATGTGTATGACATATACATAATAATAAATATTTAGTATATAATACATGCACAAATATTGTGTCAAAACTGACTTTTATGTTGGATGCGATTAGTCTTTTCCCAGCACTAATTTATATTTATACATTTAGTACATTTGTTCTACATCTCTGTCCACTATGATATATTTTTTAATGTCCATTCTTAATGGTGTAAAAAATAAAGAAAAAAAGAAAGTGTTATGATATGTGAGATATGTCTCACTGAATACATTTTCACATGTTTGCAGCAGGATAGCGCTTTTTATCTCACAATTTTGAAAACATTGAAAAAACTAATAAAAGTAGTAGTAGTAGTAGTAGTAGTAATAATAATATTAATAATGCAAAACTAAATGATAATTGTGGTTTAAAATCTCAGAATTTAGAAGTGAAAAAACCAAAAATGTATACAGTATATAATTGAGATGAAATTATATCATTATTATTATTATTATTATTATTATTATTATTATTATTATTATTATTATTATTATTATTATTATATCATATTATATGAACTGACATAAAATTTCACAATTGTGAGAAAAAAAGTCAGAATTGTCAGGGCGATTTATAAGGTGAGATGGTTGGAAAGAGATGGTGCTTGTTGGCATTGCTTAATTGCAACCCAGACTCTATCTGAAAATGTACCGCTATATACATTTCTGGAGAGCACCAAATACTTCCCAGGAGCTTTTTTTTTTTTTTTTTGCAGCTTTTGTTGTTGCGAATCCACCAGAGGCCGCTGTGTATGCTTTTTGAGATCTCAAAATCACTTGCGAGTGCCATTCGCGTCTGCTGCTCTCGCGTAAATCCACCAGAGGCCACTGTCGACTGACTGACTGACTGACTGACTGAATGACCGACTGACTTGACCGATCGACTGACCCACTCTCCTAATTTCCTAAACCCAACCAATAGTGTTTTCAAAAGCAACGATTGACCCACCCACCCACTTCTCTAAACCCAACCAATAGTGTTTTTAAAACAATGACTGCATAAAATATGGACGACGCGACAGCGCCATTTTCCATTAAACGCTGTGAAGGAAAAAACGCCTCGTGACGGGCACAAACTGTCGCAAAAGACTGCTGAAATTGGAGCCTAGGCATGCGCAGAAGGACTGCCTGATGGAGCCAGAGGAGGAGCTGCGAAATCGAACTTCCAACCAAACGCTTGTACATCAAATCAACCACGCCCCCCGAACTTCTCACTTGATCGCCGGTGTCTGCAATATAACAAAGGCTCGCTAATGTACACTTTGCGTTTACATAGTAGCCTGCGTTTGCTGTTTTATCAACACAAATGGTTGTAATAACGTTAACAAAGGTGAGGTTTTATATAATGAAGATTTAATCGCGCCAGCTCCGGGCCGCAGCACACATTATTTGCGGGCCGATTCCGGCTCGGATGCGGCAGCGTTGGCTCACTAATGGCCGCCGCATCTGGCCCGATTAGGTACAGCAGACGGAGTCGGGCCGAGGGGTAAGTGTCCGGCAGGCGAGAGTCTAGCCGGAACTGGCCCGAGTGTATTTTGCTATCTGGGTGGTTAGGCGTGTATCAGCAAACTGATAAAGCCCTGACCTTACCGAATAAACAGTGTTCCACCAGATCCTGTATGTCATAGAAATCGAATAAAAACACTTCAGTCTCCTGCCGAAGCTCCGACGTCTGCTTTGAGAAACTGTCAATCACAGCTGTCAATCACAGCTGTCAATCACAGCTGTCAATCACAATGACACGCCCAGCATTAAATTACTGCTCAAAACATACTCTTTACAAAAATAAGGATCTGCACCTATATCAGCACGATAACGAGTGCCTTAACTGACCAGAACCATCTTTCGGAACATTTTATTGCAAGTGTAATTAATTTTTTTTATTTGGTCTCATGTGTCCTTCATTAACACTGAGGAGGCGGGCTTTATGACTTGTACTGCAGCCAGCCCCCAGGGGGGCGATCTAACGAGACCTTCACTCAAAAATAGGCTTGTGGCACACTTGTTTCAAAAGCACCGATTGACCCACCCACCCACTTCTGTAAACCCAACCAATAGTGTTTTCAAAAGCACCGATTGACCCACCCACCCACTTCTCTAAACCCAACCAATAGGGTTTTCAAAAGCACCGATTGACCCACCCACCCACTTCTGTAAACCCAACCAATAGTGTTTTCAAAAGCACCGATTGACCCACCCACCCACTTCTGTAAACCCAACCAATAGTGTTTTCAAAAGAACCGATTGACCCACCCACCCACCCACTTCTCTAAACCCAACCAATAGTGTTTTCAAAAGCAACAATTGACCCACCCACCCACTTCTGTAAACCCAACCAATAGTGTTTTCAAAAGCACCAATTGACCCGCCCACCCACTTCTGTAAACCCAACCAATAGTGTTTTCAAAAGCACTGGTTGACCCACCCACCCACTTCCCTAATCCCAACCGACAGTGTTTTCAAAGGTAATCCAGAAAAGAAAAGGCTTCTTTTTGGCTTCTGTTTTTGTCTTACCTGCTTTCTGAAACCGTTCTTCACTGGACTCGAACCCTGTCGTCATAGTTAACTTCTCTCTGTGTCTCAAATCCACCGACGTACATGGCAAGCTACTAAACAAACTGGTAACAGCAAGAAAGCTGTTCATACAGAGGTAAGCAGTCAGCTGGTAGGCGCGAAAAGGAACGGCATCATACCGCCCATTAGCGTTCGTGATCTTCAGAAATGTATATAGGGGTACATTTTCAGAATTAGCCTATGTTGCTTAATTATTAATAACCCTCAAAAGTTGTGTAAAAAATAAACAGACACGGAAACACAGCCTAACAGCATCATCTTTAATCATTTCAAATTAACCACAACGTCTATATCCTGACTGCGCGTCTCCAATTCCTGAATATTTAAACTCAAAAGCAGTTTTCTGCAGTCACGCTAGTATTGTTCCTCAATGCATTATGAATATAATTGAATATTTTATCATCCTCTGACATCTTACACAATATATGAAATTCTAATACCGCATGTTTAATGAAGATTTCAGTCCTCATTACAAAGGGAATACGAAACGACCGCTTGATTTTACGTTTTCCCCCTTTAAGTTCATCATGAATATTTGAATTTCCAAGTGAGGGACTTGATCAAGCTTCACCAGCTCTTTGTATTTGCTTCATTTTCTATAATTGCTACGCCAAACAAAAGCGAGGTATTAAATGACTCCATCTCCCCCGGGGGAGGATTCATGTGGACTTGCAGGCATGAATAAACCAAACATGAATATTCAAGACATGCTTCTGCTCTCGCTAATGCAATCCATACAGGTGATAATGCTGCGCCGGCTAGTTGTGCACAGTAAAACATTAAAAAAAAGGCATTTCCATTGAACTTCAACTTATAGGAATGATCATTTTGTGTGGAGAAAAACCTGCAGTGCCATTTTAATGCTCAGTACTTGCAATTAAACATCATATGTTGAGATTAACACTGGGAGGAAAATAACATAAGATACTTTAGAGACACATAATTGCTGTCTCAGGGGGATAAGCAGAAGAATGCTGACTGAGCGTATGGAAGCCATAGTGAAAAACTATGGTGAATGCTATTAAAGAGATATGATTTTACACATCATGTTGTTTTTAAAGCCGTATGAGTTTCTTTTGCTGAACACAAAGAGTCATTTAAAGAAAGTCGAGTTCTGAAGAACATTGCTGACTTTCGCTGTCATTGGACTAGAATGGACTTAAATGTCTTTCTTTGTGCTCCAATAAAGAAATACAATTGTGTTAACGACAAAAAAAAAAAAAAAAAAAAAAAAGATATTTGGTAGAATTGTTGCTTTAAATATGACATTTTGCTATTTTTAAGGTTGTTATTATCAGTACACCTACTACTACTAGTGTTTTTATTATTGTATTATGTGTATATGTCACTTTATTCAGCTTTTGTGGTAATTGTACACAAAAAAAAAAAGTTTGCTGCTTGTTTAAACTATTAATGCATCCGGAAAACTTCATAGCGCTTCAATTTTTCCACATTTTTTTATGTTACAGCCTTATTCCAAAATGGATTAAATTCATTTATTTTTGCAACATTCTACACACAATACCACCTAATGACAATGTGAAAACATGTTGTTTTAAATTGTTGCAAATTTATTAAAAATAAAAAACCTGAAAAATCACATCTACATATTCACAGCCTGAAGCTCTAAATTGAGCTCAGGTACATTCTGTTTCCACTGATCATTCTTGAGATGTTTCAGCAGCTTAATTGGAGTTCACCTGTGGTAAATTTACTTGATTGGACATGATTTGAAAAGGCATACACCTTTCTATATAAGTTCCCAGGGTTGACAGTGCATGTCAAAGCACAAATCAAGCATGAAGACAAAGGAATTGTCTGTAGACCTCCGAGACAGGATTGTCTCGAGGCACAAGGCTGGGGAAGGTTGCAGAAAAATTTCTGCTGCTCTGAAAGTTCCAATGAGCACAGTGGCCTCTGTCATCCGTAAGTGGAAGATGTTTGGAACAACCAGGACTCTTTCCAGAGCTAACGGGCCATCTAAGCTGACTGATCGGGGGAGAAGGGCCTTAGTCAGGGAGGTGGTCAATAACCCGATGGTCAATCTGTCTGAGCTCCAGCGTTCTTCTGTGGAGAGAGGAGAACCTTATAGAAGGACAACCATCTGTGCAGCAATCCACCAATCAGGCCTGTATGGTTTGGTGGCCAGATGGAAGCCACTCCTTAGCCTGGAATTTGCCAAAAGCCATCTGAAGGACTCTCAGACCATAAAAAACTAAATTCTCTGGTCTGATGGGACTAAAATTCAACTCTTTGGAGTGAATGTCAGACGTTACATTTGGAGAAAACCAGGCACCGCTCATCACCAGGCTAATACCATCATGGTGGTGGCAGCATCATGCTGTGGGGATGTTTTTCAGCAGCAGGAACTGTAAGACTAGTCAGGATAGAGGGAAAGATGAATGCAGCAATGTACAGAGACATCCTGAATGAAAACCTGCTTCAGAGTGCTCTTGACCTACGACTGGGGTGATCAGACTGGTGGTCTTCCAGCAGGACAATGACCATAAGCACACCGCCAAAATATCATTGAAGTGGCTTCACAACAACTCTGTGAATGTCCTTGAGTGGCCCAGCCAGAGCCCAGACCTAAATCCTATTGAACATCTCTGGAGAGATCTGAAAATGCCTCTACACCGTCGCTTCCCATCCAACCTGATAGAGCTTGAGAGGTACTGCAAAGAGGAATGGGCAAAAATTCCCAAAGACAGGTGTGCCAAGCTTGTGCCATCATATTAAAAAAAAACGTAAGGCTGTGAATACTGATGTACATGTGATTTTTCAGGTTTAATTATTTTTAATAATTTTGCAACTATTTAAAAAAATATTTTTTCATATTGTCATTATGGGGTATTGTGTGTAGAATTTGGAGGAAATAAATTAATCCATTTTGGAATAAGGCTGTAACATACTGTAAAACATGACTCTTATTTTTTTTCTTACAGAAAATGTTCAATCCACTTAAATTTGTAAAAACTATTAAATTAACTTAATCAACTTGTGTTGAGGCAACATGAAGGGATTGTGTGGAACCCAGGATTTTTGTAAGTGTATATTGGAGATTGGAATGCACGTTTTAACATAATAAATATATATATATAGTACTGTGCAAAAGCTTTGGTGTTTTAGCAAAGTTTTAATGACCTTCCAGACACAGTATAAGCCTAGTCTCTACATGAAGATATAACAGATAAGAAATATGTACACAAAATTTAGAAAAACAAAACACTCTTTTCAGAATAAAATGGCTCCTGCTAGCAAAAAGTTTTTACTCTGAATCCATATACCAGACTTTTTGTTTCCCCCTCTGTTCAGGCAATCCCATACAGCCTAATACTATATTAAGGTCTGGACTCTGTGGAGGCCATTTCATAAATGTTTAGCTGTTTTTGTTTATAAATATCTTTAATATCTATAAATATCATATATTTTCATAATTAATAGAATTATCTATAAATATTACTGTTCAGGGCTACATGGTGGCGCAGTAGTTAGCATGATCGCCTCACAACAAGAAGAGCATTGGTTCGAGTCCCGGTTGGGCCAGTTGGCATTTCTGTGTGGAGTTTGCATGCTCTCCCCATGTTCACGTGGGTTTCCTCCGGTTCCCCACACAGTCCAAAGACATGCGCTATAGGTGAATTGGGTAAACTAAATTAGCCTTAGTGATATGAGTGCATGTGAGAGTGTATGAATGTATGTTTCTCGGTACTGGGTTGCGGCCAGAAAACAATTAGGAATAGTTTGTCTGGAATAGTTGGCGGTTCATTTCGCTGTGGCGACCTCTGATAAATCAGAGACGAAGCAGAAAGAAAATGAATGAATGAACATTTGTGCACTGTATTTTCAAAAAGATTTAGGAACATAACACCACAGTGGAACTATTGTATTCGGAAAAACACTAAATAAACACAATATTGTGTCTAAAATATAGCTCAAATTTTACTCAAATTAACCTCCTGTTTGTTGAGATTTTGTATAAATTAAATATGACATTCAACACCATTATTCTGAAAAACACCACTGTCCTGATTGTATGATGTAAATATAAAAACAACCCCCCTGTTTTGTTTATAAGTCATTCTAAACTGCATTCTGAAAGGCTTTGTGAATGCTTTTGGACTTTCGAGATGGGTCTTTGTTTTTGCTTAGCAAGTGACATACTCAATAATGACAGTTCACATATCGCTACCCAGCGGGCACCTTGATGTCAAAACCACATGAAATTGACATCAAGCATGATGGCAAAAACATGTCAAAAATGCAAATCGATTTGATTTCAATTGACGTCAGTTTGACATCCACAGATTGATGCCTTTTTGACTGCTCAATAAAGACACAAAAAGTATCACAATATAAAAAGTTGTGTTCATTTGAAAGCTTCAATTCCATATCAAAACGACATCACATTGATATAAAAAACAAAACATGTCAAAAATCAATTACAGGACTGTCCTTTTGTCACTTTTGACGTGTATTTTGACGCTAATGTTAGACGTCAATTTGATGTCATTTTGACATCAAGATAGTCAATTAATATCAAATGCGATTTTGGCATGTTTTTGATGTTGTTTTAACATTGAGGTGCCCGTTGGGTTAAAAATACAAATCTGGTATTGTCAAACATAAAAAATAAAACACCCTTTCTTTCCTAGCTTTTATGAATTATTATTCTAAATGGCGAAAAACAACTAGTACCATTCTCACACTCACTTTTTCCAATAAAACACCATTCGTTTATATTAACACATACAAAAAAAACACAGAAAACAGAATTTGTATTTTTTAACCCAACGGACACCTACGATGTTAAAACGATATCAAAAAACACAGCAAAATTGCAAATCGATTTGATGTCAGTTGACTACTTTGATGTGAAGGTGCCCATTGGGTTAAAGCAATACAAATTCTAGTATTGTCCAAATTTTTAAATATAACACCCGTTCATTCCTAGCTTTTTTGAATTATTATTTTGAATGGCGAAAAACGACCAGCACCATTCTCACGCTCACTATTTCCAATAATGGAAACACCATTCCTTCATATTAACACACAAAAAATGCATCGCATACTTCAGACACCCTGTTGCTGTCTTGACGAAAATTATATGCCATATGCTTATTCAGGTGTCTGAAGTATGCGATGCATTTTTTGTGTGTTAATATGAAGGAATGGTGTTTCCATTATGGAAAAACAACATCAAAAAAGCACATCTGAATTGCAAATCGATTTGATGTCAATTGACTTCCTTCATGTAAAAAACACCAACAATAGATGTCAATTTGATGTATTTTGTAATCAATATAGTCAATTGACATCAAATAGATTTTGGATTTTGACATGTTTTTTGATGTTGTTTTAGCATCTACTCTAGGTGCCCATTGTGTTAAAACAATACAAATTTTAGTATTGTCAATAATTAAATATAGCTTTTATGAATTACTATTTTGAATGCCGAAAAGCGTCCAGCACCATTCTCACGCTCACTATTTCCAATTAAACACCATTAATTTGTAAAAGCAGAAAAAATGCATTGCGTACTTTAGACTTTTTTAAATTGCTGTCTTGAAGAAAATCAGGATCCTTAATAAGCAGACGGCGCCTAACAGAATTATTTTTTTTTTTTAAACCCAACGGACACCTAGATGTTAAAGCAACATCAAAAACACATCAAAATTGCAAATCGATTTGATGTCAATTGACTACCTTGATGTGAAAACGACATCACATTGTCATAAAAAAACATGTCAAAATTGATTACAGGACTGTTCTGATATCACTTTTGACGTGTTTTTGATGCCAACGTTACACGTCAATTTGATGTCTTTTGACATCAAGATAGTCAATTGACATCAAATCGATTTGCGATTTTTGATTCTGCTATTGGCAAAAATGAAAAACACCCTTTTATTCCTAGCTTTTATGAATTATTCATTTGAATGGTGAAAAACGACCAGCACCATTCTCACGCTCACTATTTCCAATTAAACTCCATTCATTCATATTAACACAAAAAAGCATTGCATACTTCAGACACCCTGTTGCTGTCTTGAAGAAAATCAGGATCCTGAATAAGCACATGGCGCCCAACGCGGGGACCTGTCAGCAGTGACAAATCGCTGGTAATCGGTTGCAGTGTATGTTAGCCGCGGCCAAGGAGAGCATTACTTTCATTCCGCATTTCTGAAAGAGGTGCCGTCTTTCTTTTATGCTGATGGATATTAACCCGGTTTGGCAGCGCAGATGCTCGAGGAGCGTGTAGGCAGGACTTTCAGACCTGAATGACGCTTCTATTCCGGTAGAGGAGAAAGGGGGGCGTCTGGAAGTGGCAAGTGCCTCGTTTGTGTCATCGTTTGTGTCGGCCTGTCACCGATGCTGATTACCTTGCTCTGCAAAAGTGCCGCGCATAAGTCAATACATATGAAGTGTTTCTCCAGGAGTACGTAGGAAGCTTGAAGGTCATGTTTGACAGCTGAATTAAAGGCAACCACTGTAGGATTCATGCTACCTACGGGGTTCATTTATGGGAAAATGCAGATTGATTTGAAGTGCTCATGGATATTTTGGGGTGTTATATGTTATAGTTGATGCAACAGTGGTCTCGATTGGTGGGTTGCAACCAAAGAAGCTATACATACAATTAAAGGGGAACTGTTATGCTTGTTGCACTCTTTCCATGAAACTAAACAAAGTTTCGGTTAACGCGACCACTGATATATATATATATATATATATATATATATATATATATATATATATATATATATATATATATATATATATATATGTATACAGTACATGACAAAAAGTCATGACACCAAATGTTTTGTTACTTTAACTTAATTTAGTGAGTTTGATTGATGTAACCCACATGAAAACAAAATAGTAGGCAATATTTTATTTTATTTTGTTGGTCCATTTGAGTATTAGTAAGCTGTCTGCTTATTATCTGTTGATATGCTCCTTCAACAGACATTTAACTGACTATAAGAAGTAAGAAGTACATGTCTACTTACACTAACCCTAACCCCGACCCTAACCCTAACCCCAACCCGGTCTACTTACTGTATAATCTAATGAAAATTAGTTGGCATGTAGATGCGAAACGGACGGACAAATGGGCCATCAAAATAAAATGTGACCTAATACTATAGTAAAGTACTTGATTCGATCTGTTGTGGTGATTTATTTTAGTTGCTATGGTAAAACAACAGCTATATTACTATGAACAATGACCAAATACTGTAGCTTTCTATATCTACAGGGTACATTATACTACTGTACAGCGTACAAGAGTTTACTATAATAAAAACTAAATTATACTGCAGTATTTATTACACAGGGTTTCCACGGGTCTTAAAAAGTCTTCAAAAGTCTAAAGTTTAATTATCAGAATTTAAGGCTTTAAAAAGTCTTAAATTCGCTGTTCTAGGTCTTAAATATTTTTGCACAGGTCTTATTTTCCCGATGTCCATGTAACGTTACATCTAAAGCTCATTTAAATTGTTATTTGTTGTTGTTGCTTGGTTTTCATGGTGTTGTAGTCCTTTACTTCATTAGTCCTATTGTAATGTGCGGTATTACAACTACAAATGAGACCAGCGTGCAACAGCCAATCACCTTTCTGTTATTGGGCGCAGTGCGTGCGGCGAATGTGACGTCATCGCTGTGTTTGCGATGACATGATTTCAGCTGGCAGAGTAAACAGATTTCGGGTGAACAGTTTGCGTGGCGCCGTGTTTGATTTGAGTTGAATGTGAAAAACTTTGAAGAGATTTTGTCTGAAACAGGTATGACTGTACAGATATCTTTATGATCCATCCATGCGTGATCATAGAGATAACCAGATGACCAATAATTCTTGGCTGGAAAATTGTGAAATTGCCGTGGAAAGGAGGAAAGTTTTTGGAAAAGTTTGGAAAAACCTGAGGGATAAGTTTGTTAAAACAAAAAAAAAAAGAAGCCATGGCAAAAGTGGAGACCCGGGTGGTTAATAGCTACAAACTAAAATTAAGTGACAAATTATGTCTTCGATAACTGGAAAAGAATATATGAACCTATCAGTTTACAATATACTGATGCCCAAATTCTGGGCTTTATTGGTGATAATGGTCAGGAATGTTGGACCATTATTGCCTTTTTAGCCTTTATAAGACAGAAACTAGCCAGACAGTAATGTGTGAATTGTTGAGTGGGCAAAAAAAAAAAAAAAAAACAGTATTTTTAGTAAGTTTTTTTTGCTTTTATTCTTAGCATAATAAAAAATATAATTGCAGAGCAACCCCTTTTCTCTTGTCATTGATATTTAACTTTAATAGGTAGAACTGTCCGAGATATGAACAAAAGCAAGTGATGCATCAAAGTTGGATTTAAAAAATCTTGAATGGTTATAAAAAATATTTCATTGATAATAATAATAATAATAATAATAATAATAATAATAATAATAATAATAATAATGATGATGATAATAATATTAATAATAATAATAATACAAATACTACTACTAACAACAACAACAACAACAACAATAATAATAATAATAATAATAATAATAATAATAATAATCATCATCATCATCATCATTGTTATTATTATTATTATTATTATTATTATGATCAATAAAATATTTAATAATAATAATTATTAATAAATCCGTAATGATTGATTTATATTTTGAATAAATTATTCATATAAATTACCGATGGACAAACAAAAGATCGCTTAAAGTATATTGCATCTCAAAACAGAGGTCTTTGGACAGGAAGTGATGCGCAGCAAGAATAATACAATTTAAGTAACCACATGATTGCTTATTGATTTCTGCGATTATTGTTGCATCAGGCGGCACAAGTGATCGTTTTTGTGTCCTTTCCTAATGGCTACTAAATCAATCATAAGCAAATTATACAAGATTTATCTCACACTGCCTAACGCTTAGCCCTGAAGACCCATAAACCCGATTGCCGTAGGACGGATGTGACCAAAAAGTGAGATAGAGCTTTGATAATTCCCCCTTTCTCTTATTTATACATATTGTTATGAACTGTAACACAGACTTGGATGAAACAACAAGTCCGATCAACAAAATGACAGTTGATTCCTCTCATTGTCAACCAATCCATCTTTTTATAAATAGTTAATGTGAACAAATGTTTTGTATCCAAAAAAACTCCCACTGTTCTGTCATTTCTTGTCTCAGTGAGCATCAAACACATTTCTATCTTTCAGCCGATTATTATAAATGGGAAGTGACTTGCTTTAATGGCTTCATTATAACTTTTTGGATCATAAACTTTATAAATGATGATTGTATTATAATCCATGTACACTGGAACAACAGCATTCTTAATTAAAGCCTTAACTAGCTCTCGCCTGCTGTGAAATCACTGTTTCTTGAGTAGTTAGCGTCCGCATGACGGAGCGTGATTGTGTTTGCTTTTGACAATGAGTCAGGCGGTTTTTGATTTTATATTTCGGATGTTTGCGGAGTTAAATGTTCCTTGGAGATTTCTTTTGTGAGGTTGAGCACATTTTTTAAGGTGGGCGAAGTGTGAATTATAATTGAAGATTATGTTTTTGAGGTGGGTGGAGTTTAATTGCCTTTGTTTTTGAGCTGAAGTCAAATGTCTGTGCTGTTGAAACCAAGCAGCAGCCTCCGGCTCTCTCTTATAAAGCCAATGTGAAAGTTACTGAAGCTGCATTACATCAACCGGCCACTAGAGGCTGGCACGAAAACAGAGTCCATCCCATAGACTCCAATGTTAAAACGCCGAACTTTACAGCCTGAAAAAAGGTGTTTACTTCCTTGTACAATTTTTTTTTTGGTGCGTATAGTTTATATTACCCTTCATGACAACTGTAAAAAGGTGAATTTCTATATAACTCATCCATTTAATTTATTTTAAGCCTTAAAATTCTGCATTATTAAGGACACGGCCACTTCAACAAAAACAGTGACCGAAATCTGCAACTCGCACCATGTCAGCTTATTCCAGCCACTGAACTTGTCACAAATATACACAGGAGACCCAAATGCAAGTGAATGCAAGATGATTTATTAAGAGAGATAACAAGAGTCACAACTGGTATTGATCTCACCAGATATAGAGGAATTGTGTAGAGCAAGGGTGCTCCTCACAAGGAATCCAACACGCTAAACAGCGGTAATAGTTCATCTGAGAAACAGATTCATAGTGAAGTATCTCACTGATATCTTACCAGATATCGAGGGAAGGGGAGGTTAGTGCTATGGAGCAACTCTCAAGGAAATCGACACGCTTACCAGCGGTAATAGTTCATCCAAGAAACAGATCCGGAGTGAAGTCTCTCACTGATATCTTACCAGATATCGAGGGAAGGGGGAGGTTAGTGCTATGGAGCAACTCTCAAGGAAATCGACACGCTACCAGCGGTAATAGTTCATCAGAGCAGCAGATCCGGGGTGAAGTTTCTTACTGATATGGTTGTCATCAGTGCAGGCAGTTGCAACAACATCAATGAAACGGAGACGTGCATAAAGTCCAAATATTACAGACTTATGACGATTCACCACCAGCGGATTTAGCGAGAGTGCCTAACAGGAAGCAGACACAGAGGTGAACAAACAACGGACTGACAAACGCTATCTACAAAGACTGAACATATAAAGGCGCGCGGTGATGCGCAACAGCTGAGTGAGATGAGTGGTAACAAGACACGTGATAACCCAGCTGATGAATGTAAACACACACACACCACGCGGTGAAGATATACCCAAACAAACACACCCACTTCCCACACACACACACATACAAGAAAAACAGATAGATCCACAACCGTGACAGAACTTGGCTTGTATATCAAATTTGGACTTTTGTTTTATCTAGCTTTACACAATCTGTTACTTCTTTGGTATTATTTCTTACAATTATTATATAATATGACATGCTGTGAATCGGGTGATTCTCTTATTATATAAGTGATATTCTTATATAATTGTATTTATAAATGTATTTGTTTTATTTAAAAGAATGTATTTATTATTTATACATTTATTTAAAAGTTTAATGAACTTTAACATCTGACAGATTCAATAGCTGTAGGCTGTGAAATCTCATCATACAATGCTATGCCTGGAATTCATAAATAGGCTAGCGTTTACTAACACAGACTATATTTGAAGTACTTGGAAGTAATAAACATTTAGCTCTTGTAGAAAAACATCATAAGAATAATGCTTAACATGACGCAATGCATTAAAATTATCAAAAGTATGTTACTGGACGAGTTCACGAACAAACACATTGCAATCTCAATACATTTTAGACAAGAGCATTTATCACAAGCCAAACAAAGCCAAATTCTCTCAGACTAGTCCTTGCAAGAGAGACTGTCCTCACGGAGACCAAATCACAACAAAGTCAAAGAAAGAGTGAGAACGAGAGAGAGAGAGATTGCCATTGCAGATTGGGTCGGCTTTTTTTTAACGCTATGCCGCCCTGCGATTGGTGGCGCAATGCTATCGTCACCAGCCAACATCATCAGCACGCAATGCGGATCCTCCAATTCCATTTGTACCTGAAACACGTAAAACGACACACCCACACACAAACAGAATCGCACACACATAACCCGAAAGTACGTTCTGCAGGCTAATGTAACAAGATGCTGATGTTTGGCCCCTCTCACTTGTTGCTTCATTTACACTCTACAGAAATCTACGAGTGATGTCACAGTCTATATTTTTTAATGGTCTATGGTTAAAACACATTGTCTTTATTATTATGCTGGTTTTATTAATTTATATATTTGAATATCGAATTTAAACTACTGTATTGAACTGCTGAATGTGTTCAGCTTTTATGGTGGATGAAGTTCAATTGGATATTGTTGAATATAATGTATTTCAGATGGTCAAATGGCCAGTAAGTATTCTGTTTAGAGGTGGGTGGAGTCAAAAATATAATGGAGTGTTTGATTTTTGATATAGGGAGGAGTCAGTGCCCTTTGGGTGTTCTTTTTTCTGACTAGGGAGTTGTCAGATTATCATTGAGTTAGGTTTTTTGAGATTTGGTAAAGGCAAATGGTAATTAGATGTTTTATGTTTGTGAGGTGGTTAGAATCAAATGGCCAATGAATGTTTTGAATTAGGTGACATTAAAATACTCATTGAGTGTTTGGTTTTTGGAGTGGGTGGAGTCGAATGATCATTGCATATATTGTTGAAGAGGGTGGTGAAGTTAAATTTTAAATGAATGTTCTGTTTTGAATTGGATGTAATCACAATTAACATTGGGTGTTTAGTTTTATTTATTCTTTTTTTTATTGAACATTTTTGAATTTGAACAAAGCCCGAGATCCACCCAACAGAAAAATGAAAACTTTAAATAAAATAAAAAATGTAATACTGCAATAATAGGTACAAAATTAGGATTGAAACATATCTGATACACTGTAAAAAGTAAATCCGTAAAATTTAAGATAAAAAAAGGCATCTGTGGTTGCCAGTATTTAACCGTAAAAAATGGTACAAACCTTAAAAGTAATTTCTAATTTTTACAGTAAACTACCGCATTTTATTAATGTATAGAGGTAATATGTCTGTATTTTAAATAGTGGTGGGCCGTTATCGGCTTTAACGTGCTACGTTAACGCAAGACTCTTATCGCGCGATAAAAAAAATATCGCCGTTAATCTATTCTCAAAGTTGGGTGAGAGCTGGGTCTTTTCTATGCAAGCTATGATGACTTTCACCTTGATAGTTTAGCACGGATGTATACCTGACCGGTGAGTCGTCTGGGAAAGAAGTGCCCTTCTGAATCAAATCAGCTGGATGCCTGACTCTAACTGCAGTTGAGCAGTTTCACTTTAACTCACGAACATTTAATTCATGCCTTCGTGACAAACTGGGGTATTAGACGCAAATAAATGAGTAAGGACAGGTGAGAGTGTTATGGAATTTAATAACGCACGCCAAATGAGAAGAAAAAAAGCTTCCGCATTTCGCGATGTGTGTGTGTGTGGTTGTGTTTGTGTGTGTGCATCTGTGTGTCTGTGCAGTCCTTTACTGACAGCCGCCTGTGTGGATCTTGTCGGAAAATATGGTGAAAAGTCCTACATGACGGTAATAGTTTGTCAGTATTGCCACTAATATCTGCATACTCCACATCTCAATTCCATTTCTGTTTAGTTCAGTTATGACTTTAGTCGCATTAAGTAATCAAAAATCGCTGTTTACATGGTAGACTCTTAATCAGAGTATTGTTTTAATCAAATTAAAATCGTATTAAAGTATTGTTGCCCATGTAAACATACTCAATGTTTGACACCGTCAGGGCTCTGTGAACTTGCCTTTGCGAAGCAGCATTTTCTGTATGTACGTACAGTACATCAAAAGCAAGTATGAAATCGCTGTTTGGAGCTTATGTAGGCCTACAGTTCAACATTCATGTTTAACTGAATAAACAGTTAGTAAACACAAGTACATCTTATTGAACATCATTTATTTTCATTACCAATTATCATAGTAGAACAGTTTCTCAAGCAGTTTGTGATGCATTTTGGAAACAGGAGATGAGCCCCTGGTCTAATGCGTCACCTAGCTTGAGAAACCCGTTCTCAAAGACTTATTATTTGGGTAGCACACATATTCTGAATGCCTTCGGCAGAATTCAAATGGGCCATTTTAATCTAGATTAATCTAGATTAATTTTGAAATGAATCTAGATGAATCTAGATTAAAAAAATTAATCTATGCCCACCTATAATTTTAAATTAGCAACATCTACACATCTTTTGTTACACAGATAGACATGATAACACAGCCATATGCAGGTGGTGATGAGAAAGTTCATACATAATGAACCAATGCTTATCACAAACAACTTTTCCCACAATCAGAAAAGTGTATCAGTGTAAAGAAGGTGCTCAGTGTCATTCACACAGCTACTAAACACCAGTATGGTAACACGCATAAAATTAAAGTCATGAAATAAACATTGTTTATCAACATTAGATGTAACATACAGTAACTCACTAATATACATTACTGATGGGGAAACAACTAAAAAGATCAATAGTAATGTTAACAAAAAGCATAAAATTGATGTGCCATGCAGGGAATTCTGGGAAAGTCAATTTACGGTTATTCGCCGTGTATATTAAGGAAACATATTGTTAACCAGGTTACGAATTTTTACTGTAGCATTTTTACAGTTTTTTTACCGTTGAAATCATGGCCAGTTTTTACAGTGTACAGTCTCTCTCATATTTAACCATAACTGTACAGTTTTCTTACTGGCTGTGGTGTATTCCAAACTAATAATGTCCAGTAGATAGAGCCTCCAGGATAGATCAGCAGGAGCAGATGGATCCAGCCATATTTTCAGGATTGTTTTTTTTTTTTTTTGCAGCAGCAGCAGCAGCACTCAGAACAACTGACAGGATACTTCGTTGGTTGATGTATAAGGAGAGTGATTAATCGTCCAGCAGGAGACAAAGCCATGGGTCGCATTGGATATGAGTTTCCATTAGATCTGATAGTAGGTCTCGTACCTTGGACCAGAATAATGCAAATTGAGGACATTCCCAGAACATATATACAAGTATACAAGTACCTTGTTTAGAGTTGTTATATAAGTGAGGGTGTTACGTTTTTGAGGTTGGAAGGAGCCAAATGCATTGTTCTTTCAATACTAGTACTTTTTTTTTCAAGTTCTGCTGGTTGCAGTTCCCGAATTTTCATTGCCAATCTTAAGCCAATTGTAATGGGTTGTTTTGGTTCAATTTCGAATTTCCCTAACCTTTGCAAAGCCCAGGGGACCAGGGTACGCACTCCAGCTTGGCCACCCCTGGTCCAGAGTAGTTAATAGTAGAGATGCCACAATTCTCGATACAATATTGAACCGTTCGGTACGACATCCACGGTTCAATACGTGAACCGATCGGGCCAGTGCTGCCTTGTCACAAAAGTTTGGCTGCGACTGTCTGTCAATTGCGTTCAAATACAATCTTAGGGTGCTTTCACACATAGACGTTTGTTTCGGAATCTGTCTCTTTCCCCCCGTTAGTGCGGTTCGTTTGGCATATGCGAGTCCAGGAATCGCGCTCAAATCAGCGCCAAATCAATCGCTCCGAGATCGCCTGAATGAGGTGGTCTCTGCTCGATTGAGCAGATCTATTGTAGTGAGAAAACAAAACAATTCAACGAACTAAGGACCCAGGCTATACCACAGTGTATTATGATTGTGTAATAGCCATATATACGAATAATGAGCAGGGCGGGATGTCATTCCTACCGCTAAATGTGCGTTTCGTGTCTAATGCGAAAGTGAAAGCATGCTGAAATATTAACGAGAGCTGTTTATCAGTTAGGAAGATTGAACGAAGTTACCAACTGATAATCTTTCCATATTTTAATCTTATAATATGTTATATTAGGCCTGTTGTTTTGTTCATTTCTGCACTGACAGCTCGAAAGAAAGATCAACATTGATCTGCTTCATGATCTAATGCTTGATCTGATGATCGGTTCATCTATTTATTTGTAATTTAAGCCTATAATGCAGAATTCTAGCCAACGTTTCTTTAATAGATTAATTCAATAGATTTTTACAAAACTTGACAACTAAAATGAGGCTCTATATGAGAAAGTCTGACCTCTCTGATTTGTATTTATGTCTGTGGGTGTCAAAATTAAAGTGCATATTTTCACTTATAAAATATATACACAACTGCTCAAAAGTTTGGGGTCAGTATGATTGTTAAATATTTTAAAATAAGCTTCTCCTGCTCACCAAGGCTACATTTATTTCATCATAAATACAGCACACATTGTAAAATTGTAAAACGTTATTGCACTATAAAATAACTGTTCAAAAGTAGTTTATAATTTAATTTAATCATTTATTTCAGTGATTTTAAAGATGAATTTTCAGCTTCATTACTCCAGTCTTCAGAGTCACATGATCCTTCAGAAATCACTCTAATATTAATTATTATTGTTTTTATTATTATTATTATTATTATTATTATTATTATTATTATTATTATTATTATTTTTAATGGTAATAGTAATAAAAGCAATAATGTCTGGAGTAATAATTTTATTTGAAACTACATACAATAAGAAAGCAGTTATTAAAAAGATTTAATTAATATTTAATGCCCAGTTTGTACATAGGCTACCAGCAGCTGTGAGATTTTAGTGTTAATTTTTTTTATTATACAATACACTAGGAACTAGTGTACCTTTCTTGGCTTTGAAGTCAAATAAAGGAGTATTGCAATAAATCGTTTTTATTTTTTTCTCTTTCTTACTGTTCCTATTGCCTAAGCATAGAATAACAATCAAAAAAAAAAAAAACTTATGTGTTAAGCCATCAGAACCGAACCGAACCGAAAACCGTGTTAAAAAACCGAGGTATGTATTGAACCGTAAGCTAACTGTATTGTTGCATCCCTAATTAATAGCGTACTTTTTTAGGTGGGTGGAACCCAAAGGAAGTCTAAAATGCATTTTTTTTTAGGTTGTTCATTATGTTTGCAAGGTGGGTGGAGTCATATGGCTAATTAGCATGATTTTTGTGTAGTGTGTTGTTAAAATGTCTAGTGTGTTTTCCTTTTAATGAGGCTGAGTAAAGTTAAATGTCAAATAGACAGTTGGGTGGAGTCAAATGCCATTGGATATTCTGTTTGGAGGAGGTTGAAGGTTGGAGTGTTTAATGTTTTTGAAGAGTAGTTGGTTGGTTATTAGACATTCTGTTTGCAAGAAGTGAGAGTTAAATGACCAGTGATTGTTTTTTGTTTGTTTTGATGTGTGTGGAGTCAAATGTTCATGCATTAATTGGTATTATAAATTTAATTTGTTGCTCTCTTAAATATTAGTCCTGAAATATTGTGTCTGAATTATATTTGGTCTTTGAGACCAGGGTTGCTTTGGGCTGCTGCAGAATATGTCGTACACTGCAGTGCACTGGGTGAAATATTGAGAAGTAGACATTTTAAAAGCAGGACGCGTTAGAGAGGCTGTCAGTTTTTTTTGGAGAACCATAAAAGGGGACAAAATACTGTTCCACCTCTCAGTTGTCATCAGCTGAGAGGGAGCAGAGAAGTGTTCATAAATTATTCCTGTCAAGAACAAAATGGAGCCCCCCCCCCAAAAAAGAAGAAAAAACACGAAGACATTGATGTTGTTCGGAGAAAAAGCCTCAGTTGAGTTCATCAAATATTAACGATATAAATATCAAGCAATGAATACATAATGACACAATGAGTTGAAAATCCCAGTCAGAAATCGCCTAGTGTAAACATGGCTCAAACAGACAGACGGGTAGATGCTGATCTAACTCTCAGCTCTTCTCAACTGACATCCAGTGCTTCAGTCTATTTTTTTCTCCCCAACGTAGGTCGACTTAAACTTTAGACGGCTATATAGAGGAACAATTTTCTTGCAGTTTCCGCTTTGCTGCCCCCCTAGGGTACATTGGAAACTGTCCGGAACAACTGTGTTTTGTCACAAAATACAGTAATTTCCTTGTCTCCAGACAATATGGCATTTTTGTTTACCATGACAGTCTCTGAAGATTGTGGCTCTTTCCTCAAAGTTCTGAGAGACTTTAGAAAAGTGGGTTTATTTATAGACATGCAGTTCTCTTTGTGGTTTCTGTTAATTTTTAATGCACATAAAGGCATCTGACTTCAGTTGGCGAAATCCTCAGAAATAGAAAAAAACTGTTCAGGAGTAAAAACAATGATCTCCCATCTCCCACAGACTTTATTGGATGTCTAATCAGCAAATTAATTTGATGTATTTTAACATTTTCAATGTGGTTAAAGTCAAAGTTGGATATAGTGGAATATTGTGTTAATTAGGTGATTAGAGTCACTGAGATGGCCAGTATTCATTCTGTTTTCAAGATGGATGAGGTCGAATGTGCGTTAAATATTTTGTTTTTGAGATAAGTGGAGTCAGTCAACCCAAAATCCAAAATTTGCATATTAAACACATTAACATATTAAAGACAACAGATACTTGGTATGACATATTCGGCAATATTTGTAATCAAATATAGAAATCTAGATAGCACAAACAAAAGGAAACATAAAGGAAAAAAAATCAGAAAAAGTCAGAATCATTAGCTCCCCTGGATTGTTACCCCCCTCCCCTGTTTATTTTGCCCCCAATTTCTGTTTGAGAGAAGATTTTTTGAACACATTTCTAAACATAACTGTTTTAATAACTCATTTCTAATAAACCACTGACAATGGTTTGTTTTGTAGACTATCGAAAAAAATATAGCTTAACGGGGCTAATAATTTTGACCCTAAAATGGGTTTTAAAGAATTAAAAACTGCTTTTATTCTAGCTGAAATAAAACAAATAAGACTTTCTCCAGAAGAAAAAAATATTATCAGACATACTGTGAAAATGTCCTTGCTCTGTTAAACATCATGTGGGAAATATTTAAAAAAGAAAAAAAATTCAAAGGGGGCTAATAATTCTGACTTCAACTGTATAAGGGTGAACCCCATATCTAAATCTGATATATGGAAATATATGCAATTGACTTGTATGATATACTGGTTCATATGTGGAATGTACATATAAAAGATATATTTCAAAAATATAGTAAGCTAATATTTATGATATTGCAAAAATGGATATATGTCTTAGGGTTGGGTGATGTTGACCAATTTAGCATCGTACAATGTCTAATGTGCAACATCGCGATGGCATCGTCTTCATAGGCGGAGGTGAATGAATTATTTATGAACTAATTAATTTATAACAAATTAATTATTTGTAGCCTACCGTTTCAACTACAGTACCTGGCCCGCATGGTCTTGTTTTACCTATAGCCAAATCATAAATAAATAAAGATAAGTTACACAAATTACCACCTGTCAATCACTTTTTCTGCGGGACTACTTGTCAAACTGGTAACAAAAGAAAAGCCGTCTATACGGAAGTAAGCGGTCAGCTGGTATTGCTAAAAGGAACAGAAGCCATCGGCGGCATCATACCACCCGGTAGCGTTCATTTTAAAGACGAAATGCAGCCATACGTACCTCTGGCTACATAATTCGCACTCTCCACATATGTAGACAGGGGTACATATCCACAATGAGCCTGTGTTGGTATAAAAATGCTGTGACAAGTCTTAATTATTAGTTTATTCGATCATACAAAAAGGAGATCTTACAGGTGGTTTGTAAAGCCTGTATTTTCCAAGAAGTGCTTATAAGATAGTGTCTGGTGCAAATGGAGAGGAAAAGTGCATGTCACCTACAGGTGGTTTGTCAAGTCCTCTCACCTGCATGAAGGACGTTAAGAATTTCAAGGTGTTTTTCCTGAAAAAGCAGAGTTGATAGGAAAGTGCTTGGTGCATTTGGAGAGGAGGCCCAGCAAACAATTTTGTGTTTAATAGACGTCTAATAGACATATAAACGTAGACAGCTTGGATAAATAAAAGGCTAATCTTGGGCTGTCAGTGAAAATAGACATCTAAGAATAGCCCAACACTAGACTAGTCGTCAAATAGACAGACTTTATATGTGTAGTCATTCATTTCTGTTTATTTGATGACTTATTTTGGCCTATTCTTAGACGTCTATTAGATTTTCACTGACAGCCCAAACTTAGCCTTGTTTTAGCCAAGACGACTATGTTTAGACATCTATTAGACATCTATTAGCCATCTTTTAAAAACAAAAAATGTTTGCCGTGGGGAGTATGTGCTACAGGTGGTTTGTCAAGCCCTCTGACTTGTCTAGGGCACATTAGAGATTTCGTATTTTAAAAGAAGTGACTTTGATGAAAATCCACAATATTTTGTTCCATTCATTTCAAGCTGGCAACTGTTTTATGAAAACATAAACGTTTCTGCTCATTCCAGATCAAGAGAACCCCCCCCAAAAAAATCATCACACGAGGCACCTGTGATCAGAAAGCAACAGTTGTGCTCAGCTGTTTCAAACACGGCCTATCAATTTGCTAATGTTTGAACATTGTGTCTCATAATTGGCTTTCAGGAACTGAATGTGGGGGAGTCTGCAATTGGCAAGCTGCCTCCAAATGCCAGTAGGATTTTTGTCAGGAGATAAAGCTCAGCGGCTGCTCGCTCTCTAATCAACAGACTGGTTTTGTGCTGTGCTAGATAGCTCTGTTCACCGGTGACCTTTTGGTAACCTGCAAGAAGGTGCTGATATGGAGTTTTAATGTCCACACAGGTCTACAGACATTCAGACAAAGACTTATCTCGTCTTCAAACAGACAGTTATACTGAATTGATATTAGATTGCAAATTCAGATGCTTTTTGATGTTACTTTGATTCCCGGAAATGCGTTAAAGAGCTCCAAATTGGACTTTTAGTTGGTTTAAAGTTGACTCTGTAATCTCTCTTCTTTTCATTTTATTCCAGTAATCGCTGTTCTCTCACTGCTGAGGATCTCAACAGACAGTGGCTGAAGCCGGACCCTAATTTAAGCCCCACAATTTACCACACCAAAGGTTTCCTCTATTACCTCAACAGCATAGGCAGGACTCCGCTGGTAAGTTTCCATTAAATTCTGCTGCAGTGTTACTGACCTATTGAATCCTAAAGTTCCACGAAGGGGCTCGCCGGAAATTGCTCCATGATCTCGGAGCTTTCCGCTTCTAAATGCAGGTCAGGGATGACCAAATCCATAAATGTGTGTTGAGGGCCACCGATCTGGATATTAGACGGAAGACGGGGGCTTGTGGGGGTCTAAGGACTTCAATGTTTAGTTAAAAAAAAATTGAAATGACTTCTTTAAAAAAATGGAATTAAACAAGAACAATAAAACATATTAGATTTTTTTTATTAATTGCATAAACATTGTAAAAATGATGTATATACATTTCAATTATATATGATATAGTACTTTTGAATTGATCAGTCAAGTAAGTTATGTAATAATACAAGAGAAAATCAAGAGTCGTATTATAAACAAATCAGACGATTTAAATGGATTAGTTGAGTTAATTATTCAGCAAACCACTCATAATGAGTCACTTGTTTCATTTATAAATGAATCAGTGGTTTAAATGAATCAGTTGAAAAATTATTCAATTATACAATAATATTGAATCACTTTTTTATTAAAAAATGTCAAAACTAAGTATAGTGGTTTTGAATTAATCAAGTTGAGTAAATTATTTAATAATACACTAATCAAGAGTCATTTGTTTAATTTATGAACAATTCAAATATTTTAGATTAATCACATAAATGAAGTGAATGAGCGAATGAATCGAATGAATTTTTTTTCAATTATACAATAGTATAGAATCACTTTTATATTCAAATGTCAAAACTAAATATATCTGTAACCAATGATAGGACGTTGACAACAGGATGCGGATCCACATGCAGGTTTATTTAAAGAGATGGTCAGGCAAGCAATGATCAATACAGGAGCAAACAGTCTTATGAGGGAAATCCAGATGGTCACAAGGATGGCAGCAGACACGGAGAAACAGATAACTAGGCAAAGGTCAAAACACGGCAAAGACAAGACAAGGGAACGCTTTGTAATGAAGCTGTAAACAGGCAACAAGACTCGGCCACTGGAGAGTGTGTGTTTGCTGTTTATATGCTGTGTGTATTCAGTCCTTGAGCGGTTTCAGCTGTGGATGTAATCAGTGAAGATGTGGAACCGGTTGTGTGTGATGTAAGAGTATGCATGTATGGGGAATGTAGTCCATATGATGGTGGATTTGTAGTCCATGGGTGTGCGTGCATGTAAACCAGCGATCTAAGGGGAGAAGATCGCTGGTGATTGTGACAGAGCCCCCCCTTTAAGGAGTGGCTTCCAGACACTCCTATCATAGTTCAGGCGGGAGGTGGAGCGGAGGCGGAACAGGGGGAGGGATGGAGGGCCAGGACCATGCAGCTGAGGAGTGTCTGAAGCATGAAGCAGCAGTAGGCCCAGAGAGTGGAACTGCGGAGGGCCTGGAGCGTGGAGCTGCGGAAGGCCCGGAGAGTGGAACTGCGGAGGGCCTGGAGCGTGGAGCTGCGGAAGGCCCGGAGAATGGAGCTGCGGAGGGCCTGGAGCGTGGGGCTGCGGAAGGCCCGGAGAGTGGAACTGCGGAGGGCCTGGAGCGTGGAGCTGCGGAAGGCCCGGAGAATGGAGCTGCGGAGGGCCTGGAGCGTGGAGCTGCGGAAGGCCCGGAGAATGGAGCTGCGGAGGGCCTGGAGCGTGGGGCTGCGGAAGGCCTGGAGAGTGGAACTGCGGAGGGCCTGGAGCGTGGAGCTGCGGAAGGCCCGGAGCGTGGAGCTGCAGAAGGTCTGGAGAGTGGAACTGCGGAGGGCCTGGAGCGTGGAGCTGCGTAAGGCCCGGAGAGTGGAGCTGCGGAGGGCCTGGAGCATAGAGCTGTACAAGGCCTGGAGTATGGGGCTGCAGAGGACCTGGAGCGTAGAGTTGCAGAGGGACTAGAGCTTGGAGTTGCGGAAGGCCCGGAGCGTGGAGCTGTGGAGGGCCTGGAGCATGGAGCTGTACAAGGCCTGGAGTATGGAGTTGGAGCTGCAGAGGGCCTGGAGCATGGAGTTGGAGCTGCGGAGGGCCTGGAGCATGGAGTTGGAGCTGCGTAAGGCTTGAAGAGTGAAGCTGCTGAGGGCCTGAAGCGTGGAGCTGCGGAGGGTCTGGAGCATGGAAGGTTCGGAGAATGGAGCTGGAGCTGCGTAAGGCCTGAAGAGTGAAGCTGCTGAAGGCCTGGAGTGTGGAGTTGCAAAAGGCCTGGAGCATGGAGCTGAAGTTGGTCTGGGGCTTAGGTTCAGCAGGCACAGGCAGTTCATATAACCCCCATGGATCAGGAGGCTTTGGTTCAAGGGGCACTGACAGTTCATTAACCTCCAGTGGGTCAGGAGGCTCGGGTTCAGGAGATACAGGCATTTCATTTAACCCGAGTGGGTCTGGAGGTTTGGGTTCAGGAGACACTGGCAGTTCGTTTAACCCCAGTGGGTCTGGAGGCTTGGGTTCAGGAGATACTGGCAGTTCATTTAACTCCAGTGGGTAAGGAGGCTTGGGTTCAAGGAGCACTGGCAGTTCGTATAACCCCAGTGGGTCAGGAGGCTTAGGTTCAAGGAGCACTGGCAGTTCATATAACCCCAGTGGGTCAGGAGGCTTGGGTTCAAGGAGCACTGGCAGTTCGTATAACCCCAGTGGGTCAGGAGGCTTAGGTCAAGGAGCACTGGCAGTTCGTATAACCCCAGTGGGTCAGGAGGCTTGGGTTCAAGGAGCACTGGCAGTTCGTATAACCCCAGTGGGTCAGGAGGCTTAGAGAAGTCACTCGGCTCTAGTGACTCTTGGAAATTATACGGCTTTGGCAGTCCTTCGTGGGACTGAGGTGGCGGCTCTAACCAGTCATGGAACTCAGGTGGCGGCTCTGGCCATTCGTGGAACTCAGGTGGCGGCTTTGGCCATTCGTGGAACTCAGGTGACTGCTCTGGCCTTTCGTGGGACTCAGGTGACTGCTCTGGCCTTTCGTGGGACTCAGGTGACAGCTCGGGGCTTTCAAGGAATTCAGGAGGATCTGGCGCCCGCCATTCGAGGGATTCAGAGGTTTCTGGCGCCCGCCATTCGGGGAATTCAGAGATACCTGGCGCCCGCCATTCAGGGAATACAAAGGGTTCTGGCGGCGGCGGCGGCGACTCTGGCAGCTCTGGCGGCGGCGGCGACTCTGGCAGCTCTGGCGGCGGCGGCGACTCTGGCAGCTCTGGCGGCGGCGGCGACTCTGGCAGCTCTGGCGGCGGCGGCGACTCTGGCAGCTCTGGCGGCGGCGGCGACTCTGGCAGCTCTGGCGGCGGCGGCGACTCTGGCAGCTCTGGCGGCGGCGGCGACTCTGGCAGCTCTGGCGGCGGCGGCGACTCTGGCAGCTCTGGCGGCGGCGGCGACTCTGGCAGCTCTGGCGGCGGCGGCGACTCTGGCAGCTCTGGCGGCGGCGGCGACTCTGGCAGCTCTGGCGGCGGCGGCGACTCTGGCAGCTCTGGCGGCGGCGGCGACTCTGGCAGCTCTGGCGGCGGCGGCGACTCTGGCAGCTCTGGCGGCGGCGGCGACTCTGGCAGCTCTGGAGGATCTGGCAGCTCTGGCAGTGACTGAGGATCTGGCAGCTCTGGCAGTGACTGAGGATCTGGCAGCTCTGGCAGTGACTGAGGATCTGGCAGCTCTGGCAGTGGCAGCAGCTTTGGCAGCTCAGGTGGTGGTGGCCGTTCTGGTGGCTCAGGTGATGGGATTTCAGGAACAGGAACTTGGACAGGAACAGACTCGGAACAGGAATCCATCTTGTGAGCTGGGGAACTGGATGCGGCCATCTTGTGAGCTGGGGAACTGGAAACAGTCATCTTGTGAACTGGGGAACTGGAGACAGTCATTTTGTGAGCTGGAGAACTGGAGATAGCTATCTTGTGAGCTGGAAGACTGGAGGCGGCCATTTTGTGAACTGGGGAACTGGAAGCGCCCATTTTGTTAGCTGGAGGACTGGAGGTGGCCATTTTGTCACCTGGTGGACTGGAGGTGGCCATTTTGTGAACTGGGGAACTGGAAGCGGCCATCTTGTTAGCTGGAGGACTGGAAGTGGCCATTTTGTCACCTGGAGGACTGGAGGTGGCCATTTTGTGAACTGGGGAACTGGAAGCGGCCATCTTGTTAGCTGGAGGACTGGAAGTGGCCATTTTGTCACCTGGAGGACTGGAGGTGGCCATTTTGTGACACGGAGAACTGGAAACAGCCATCTTGTGAGCTGGAGGACTGAAGGCGGCCATTTTGTTAACTGGCTGTGGTCTAGGCTGGTGAACAGGGGACAGGAGTATAGGAGATGCCAACATGATTGTGTTATTGGAGGGAACAGCAAGTCCCGTTGCCGACGGGTCTTGCTGTCTATTGCCCCCCCCCAAAAAACATTTAGGGGTTTCCTCCACCTCGCCTACGGTGAAGGGAGACCCAGACATTTTTAAGGCCAAATCAATATATTGTCCTAGTGTCTCATGGGGTTCATGCAATCGCATTGCAGAGTATAATGGCTCAGAAAGTCCACCGTGAAAAAAGATCATGAGGCATACCTCACTCATTGATGTTAGATGTGCCAGATCGATGAATTTCTCCACATACACTTCAATAGACTGTGCTTCCTGCCGAAGACGCATGATAGCAATACCCGCTGGATCCATGTTGTGGCCGAGTCTTCTGTAACCAATGATAGGACGTTGACAACAGGATGCGGATCCACATGCAGGTTTATTTAAAGAGATGGTCAGGCAAGCAATGATCAATACAGGAGCAAACAGTCTTATGAGGGAAATCCAGAATCGTAATCAATAAAGCAGGCAGATGGTCACAAGGATGGCAGCAGACACGGAGAAACAGATAACTAGGCAAAGGTCAAAACACGGCAAAGACAAGACAAGGGAACGCTTTGTAATGAAGCTGTAAACAGGCAACAAGACTCGGCCACTGGAGAGTGTGTGTTTGCTGTTTGTATGCTGTGTGTATTCAGTCCTTGAGCGGTTTCAGCTGTGGATGTAATCAGTGAAGATGTGGAACCGGTTGTGTGTGATGTCAGAGTATGCATGTATGGGGAATGTAGTCCATATGATGGTGGATTTGTAGTCCATGGGTGTGTGTGCATGTAAACCAGCGATCTAAGGGGAGAAGATCGCTGGTGATTGTGACAATAGTGGTTTCAAATGAATCAAGTTAAGTAATTTTTTTAAAATAATACACTGATCATGAGTCATTTGTTTAATTTATGAACAAATCAGATGTTTTAAATGAATTAGTTGAGTTAATTATTCAACAAACCACTCATAATGAGTCCCTTGTTTATTTTTTTTGATTGAATCAGAGTTTTTGAATGAATCCATTGGAAAAAAAAAAAACATTATACAATAATATTGAACCACTTTTTTATTCAAATGTCAAAACCAAATATAGTGGTTTCAAATTAATCAAGTTAGGTAAATTATTTAATAATACACTAATCAAGGGTCATTTGTTTTATTTATGAACAATTCAGATGTTTTAAATTGATAAGTTAAGTTGATTATTCAACAAAACACTCATAATGAGTCACTTGTTTAATTTTTTGATGAACCGATTGAGATGTTATTCAATTATACAATACTTTTGAATCACTTTTTTTATTCAGATATCAAAACCAAATATAGTACTTTCAAATTAATCAAGTTAAGTAAATAATTTAATAATACACTGATTAAGAGTCATTTGTTTAATTTCTAAACAAATCAGATGTTTTAAACTGATTAGTTCAGTTGATTATTAAACAAACCACTCATAATGAGGGCCTTGTTTCATTTCTGAATGAATCAGAGTTTTTGAATGAACCGGTTGAGAAATTATTCAGTTATACACTAATATCGAATCACTTTTTTATTTAGATGTCAAAAACCAAATATAGTGGTTTCAAATTAATCAAGCTAAGTAAATTATTTAATAATACACTGATCAATAATCATTTGTTTCATTTATGAATAATTCAGAGGTTTTAAATTGATTAGTTGAGTTAAGTATTCAACAAACCACTCATAATGAGTCACTTTTGAATGATTCAGCCATACACTCATAAAGACAGTTACCTGTTTAATTTATGAGTGAATCTGAAGTTTTGAATGAATCAGTTTGAGTTTATTTATTTATTCACATGTGAAGAGTTACTTTATTTTCAGATGAATCAAGTATTTTGAATGAATCGCTTCAAAGATATACTCATAAGGAGTCACTTGTTTATTTTCTGAATGAGTCAGAGTTTTGGAATGAACCGATTGAGGAATGATTCTTTTATACACTAATATTCATTCATTCATTCATTTTCTTGTCGGCTTAGTCCCTTTATTAATCTGGGGTCGCCACAGCGGAATGAACCGCCAACTTATCCAGCACATTTTTACACAGCAGATGCCCTTCCAGCCGCAACCCATCTCTGGGAAATACACTAATATTCACCTGTTTTTTTTTTAAATTGAATCACTTGTTTGTTTAAATGTCAAAATCAAATATAGTGGTTTCAAACTAATCAAGCTAAATAAATTATTTAATAATACACTGATCAAGAGCCACTTGTTTCATTTATGAAAAATTCAGATATTTTAAATTGATAAGTTGAGTTTATTATTCAACAAACTAATCATAATGAGTCACTTTTTCAATTTCTGAATGAATCAGTTTTTGAATGAACCGATTCAGAAATTATTCAATTATGCACTAATATTGAATCACTTTTTTATTCAAATGTTAAAACCAAATATAGTGGCTTTAAATTAATCAAGTTAACTAAATAATTTAATCATATATTTGTCATTTGTTTAATTTATTAACAAATCAGATGTTTTAAACTGATTAGTTCAGTTAATTATTACTACTCATACTACTCATAATGAGTCACTTGTTTAATTTCTGAATGAATTAGAGTTATTGAATGAATCGATTGAGAAATTATTCAGTTATACCCTAATATCGAATCACTTTTTTGTAAACAAATCTGAGGGTTTGAATGAATCAGCCGAGTTAAATAACCGGCGTTACACTCATAAAGACCGTTACCTGTTTAACTTATGAATGAATCAGTTTAAGTTCATTTATTTATTTACATGTAAAGAGTCACTTATTTTATTACCGAATGAATCAGGTGTTTTGAATGAATCACTTGAGTTAATTTTTCAGAAATAAACTCATAAAGAGCCTCTTGTTTCTTTTCTAAATGAATCAGAGGTTTTGAATGAATCCTTGAACACATTTAATATCTCACTGCTAAAGACTATCACTAATTTGACCAAATAGTGGCAAAAAAAAACAAAAAAAAGTTTTAGATGACCTCTAGTTTGTCTTATTTTTAGTCAGGTCTATTCATAAAGTGTTTTCTGGTCCCTTTGAGCGTCTCTTGTTGCTCTGAAAGCACTAAAGAACAATTTCTATCTTTTGACTCCATCCCTCTCCACCTCCTGTCTTTCTTTAAAAGACACAACTCCAGAAAATGGAGTAATGGACGCATTGCCCTATCTATGCAAGTCATTTGGGAAAACACAAAGCAAAGGAAGTAGGTTCTCCAGCACTTTCGAGAGAATACACCATTAAAAATGATACAACCATTTTAAGGCGTCAAAACATGACGCTGGAATGTGGAACTGGTAGTACTTCTTGTGCATGTAATTAAAGAAATTAATTTTATTCAGAAATTACCATTGGTGGGTCTATAATTGAGTGGTAGTGACCTGTTGTGAGGAGCCGAGGAATATTAGCGCTAGCATGAATACTTTGACACAATTAGCCAGATTTACGCATCAATTACTCCATCATTCAGTAATTATTATGCCGCATACCTGGTCAAAGGAACACTGCTGTTTCCCCAAAACCTTCAATGGACTCATGCAATTAGCGAACAAGGATGGAGCGCTCTTTTTGAGCCTTTACAAAAAGCTGACATGCATCGCTATGCACCGTCTCCAATTAGCCGCCACACTGTCAAGAGACAAAATTTGAATTAGTTAAAGCGGAATGCATTGTCTAACACTCCCCCCCTTTGTCGTACACAAGAGCGCCGTGTTACAAGATTAATTATGTTTGGCTTGGCCTAAAGTTAACGGCTGTGGTGCTTTTGTGTCAGGAAAGCTAAAAAAGATGACTTTGTTTCTGCTAGACGTGTGACCTTCTTGCCCTTGCCTGTTATTCAAGTAGAAATACAACACGGTCTTGCAGTTTTGCTATATATATATGTCTTTTGAAAAAAACTGTTGTTATCACATTGCACAGGTGTTTTGCGATTACCATGGTCACTCCAGGAAGAAGAATGTGTTTCTGTATGGCTGCAGTATGAAGGAAACGCTCTGGCAGTCTGGATCTCCTATTAACACAGCATCGCTGAAAGAAGACCCGGGATACAGGGTATGCTTAATGACTATTATAAAAATACAAAAATAAATTAATTCTGAATGAAAGCTCCTTTATTTCTTTAATTAAATGTTAATAAAGTAAAAATAAAGATTTGATGCAATAAAGTGCTGAAATTTACATGTAAATGTGAGTTTTTCTCCTGTGATTGTTGGTGAATATTTATTTATTTATTTATAAATTTTGTATTAATTATTTAGTTATTAATAATAATAGTAATAATAATAATAATAATAATAACTAGGGATGGCTGACGCGAAACTGACGTTTCGACATCGGTGTCGAGATTCCGAAGTGTTTTGAAAAACTGCACCAAAGCATGATCCGAAACACCCAGGTCATGTGACTAAAGTGATTCGAAACATCCAGGTCATGTGACTAAAGAGATCTAAAGCATCAGTCTTTTCAGAAGTGTTTTGAGACCTGGCGACTCTACGTTAGACTGACAGGGTCAGGAAAAACTCAATTTCTGTAGCCTAGTGGGCTACAGAGTAACTGTGCTGCAAAAGTCCTGAGTTTAAATCCAGACTTGTACAAATACTCTGAAATTGTGACTTGATGTATTTTAATAATGTTATTTTTTATGACCAAAACAAGGCATATTTATTCACAAAGTGTTCATTCAGATGTCAGACCAATGTTAAAGCAAAACATATTAGGCAAGTTTATTTATATAGCACATTTTACATTAAAAACAATGGTAATTCAAAGTGCTTTACATAAACAGGAATAAAACAAACAAGTATAAGGAAATAAAAAACAAAGAATAAAAATGATTAAAAACAGATTAAAATGTGTTATAACAGGGATTAATAAAGGAATGACAATTTACAGAAACAGAGAATTTAAAAACTAATGTCTACAGCTGCATCACCTTGGATTCAAACCCATTGTCACTGAATTCTAGTGAGTAACTGTCACTTCACTAAATCACTTGAGATCTAAACTTAATAACGTGGGGTATAATTCCTCAATTTGCATGGAAAAAGTGTTTATTTGCTGAAGCTGTTCCAGAGCAATACATAAAAATGACCACTATGTGTCACTGTAGAGGCGGGTTTTGAAACGTTTCAAAGCTTTGACACAATTGCTTCGACTGTTTCGGTGTTCCATGAAGCCTTGCTTTGCCCACCTCTAATAACAACAATTATTATACTATTAGTGTTGTGATTGCCAACGGTGGTTTCTCCACTGAAGATTACTTCCGGTATTCCGAACGAACTGCAACTCCCAAAACGCTTTGCACCCATCAACTCCTACAACAGAAAACAAAGCAAAGTGGATTTGAAATTGAGGTGTATATAGACGAATTACCAGTTTGTAAACATTCAGGATGCGCGCGCAACAAGGTTGCAGAAAAAAAAAACAGGAGCACTAGCATTTACACTGAGAAAATGACATCCGATGTGGTGCAGAGTTTGTTGTTGTATTAGAGATAAGTTATATTGATTACATATTATATATATTATTTACATAATGCTTTCAGTGTATTATAACAGCTTGTCACCCAGTGATAAGCACAGTTATTCTGCAAAATGAACGTTAAAGTGAGCAGTGTTCATCTGACAGGTCCATTTGCGATAGCACCTCCCAATGGATATTGGATAAGACGAAATGGCCAAGCATCCAGTGCCCCGAAATATACAACTATCTCATTGAAACTCCAAGTGATTTTACAAGAGAGAAGTTAAAGGCCTACAAGTCTTTGGATGCCAACAATTTTGTTCTGTGTGGTCATGTGCAAGAAAAAATGTTCCATGATTACCAGATTCAGAACTTAGTAGTTCTAAAAACTGAGGTTCTGCCTAGCCAAAGACAAGGAAAGAAGACAGAGCTATACAAGGCCTTTGGTAATCACCAACAAGCAAAACAACAGCATTATGACAGCAAACTGCGCCTGTATGGCAGGGTATGTGAACGTACATGTTTACATTTCATTCTAAGCTTTCAGTGTCCGCAGTTTGATTAACCATATTTAACTGATTTTGAAATCATTACTGCAATTAAAAACGAGTAATGTGTATGATTCAGCATAGCGTGAACTTACCTGATATGAAATGAGAAATGCAGAGTCAAGCATTTTTAGTTAGGTCCTAACACCATTAAGCTCTTATGATGACAGTTAGCCAAAGACTAACTGAAGGCATTAAAAGCAGTGTGGTTTACGGTAAAATGTAAGTTTCGAATTTGGCATTCTACCGCACAACACGACATGTTTGCTATTGCAACCGGTCTTTTTTTTACAACCGGTTGAACTCGTGTGACGTCATGTGTGACGTAGGTTGGTAATTCTTCTATATAGTCCATGTAATCAGTGAAATGAGCTACAGCTGTGTCTGTGTGAATGTCCAGATTATAGTCAGCTGTGGCAGGGGTTGATGAGTGCAAAGAGTTCTGGGAGTTGAAGTTCGGTAGGAATACCAGAAGTAATCTCCAGCGGAGAAAACACTGGTGGCGATCACAACCATTACTTAGTTAGTTTTTTTTTTTTTTTTTTAATCAAGATGGTATTTACTTTATTATAAATACACCGGTAAAATAAATCAGTATTGTGAAATAGAGTCCTTTTAAAAAGTCCAAAAGTAAAATAAAAAAACTTTGTTAAAGAGTCAATTCATATTATATATTAACTTGTATAACTTCCCATTAATAAGTAAATGTGAGGTAAAACATTTGAATGTTATCATGATTAACAATGAAATTACTGCATTTAATGCACTTACTCATTTACATGTTTTTATTAATTGAAAATAAAATCAATTTACACATGAACCACAATGGAAAACCATGTACAAACTTTGTTAATATATCATTGTATGACATTTAAAAGAACATTTCATTTTGTATCTTTTTTTTAGTGCTTCTATATTTTATGAGAAACTTCTGAAATGATCTTGATCCTTCAGTGTCACCTAACTGAGATCTCAGTTTTATGAAAGTGGGTGAAAAATGCAACCTTGTAACAATAAAATCAGTGTTTCTTCTGTAATTTATGTTTGCTCCTACAGGAAGAGCCAACAATGCATGATATATTTCACTATTATATATCCAGCTATACAGCCTGAATGAACTGATCTATTGTTTTCTGAATGTCACTGTTGTTTCCATCCTGCATAAAACTTAAGTCTGCGTGCCAGAGTTTGAAGTTTAGCGCCCAAGGAAGTTTCTCTGCAACATACAGCCAGTGACGAATTGAGTTAAAAGATAGTTTAAAGGCATATGTAAATCTGCGGAATCTGTAATGTGGAAAATATTGCCGTCTGACTGATGTCTGCCATCTATGCAAAAGAAGTCTCAGTCTAAATATATCCAAAATCCGCAACTGAAAGCAATGCAATAAAAATGCTAATTTGCTGTAGTAAAATACTATATAGAAAGGAACATGATTCAAAGCTCATGCGTTGTTTGTTTTGACAGACTATCGCTAAAACGCTGGACAGAATCGCTCCGGCGTTCTCGTTGAACAGTTGCAACTATCTGGTGGAGAAATCCCGGGCGTCCACGGCGCGGGTGGTGGTTTGGAGGGAGATCGGGGTCCTGCGAAGCTACACCATGGAGAGCACATACAATGGCTGCAATCAAGGCATCTACAAGGTTAGTCATTTTAGTCAAACACATGGGTTAGTTAACACATTTGTGCCACTTTTGTGCATTTTAACATCAGTTGCATAAAAATATCAATGTCTTGTTCATTAGCATGCTAAAACTTGTTGTCAGCAAGATGCTAAAGGGTCTAAAACAGCACTGTGCATTATAAAATTATTTATTGTCATACTTTTCAGCACAAAACAGCACTTGCTCGGGATAAACAAAATGTAACACAATTTGCATGCTGTTAAAGTGGATATTTGGTGATAATTATGATAAAAAAAATTATATATATATACACACACACACACACACACACACACACATACACACACACATACACACAACTGTTCTGTCTGGTTCTCAAATCTGATTGACTGATAGGCATGTGATATATATTCCCATAATAACAGGACTCATACAGCCTCTTCACCCTGGTGTATTACTCTGCCCACACAGAGTGACAGCAGATCAATAAACTCACTGCAGTTTGAAAAATATTGCAGCTGTTGGACAACATAATGTACTTTTGAGGCTTTTTCAGGCAGGAATGTAGTTGTTTAGACTGCAACTATGCAGTTTTTTTTTTTTCATAAGGACAGAGTTTATTTTAAATATTTATAATTTTGGAGATTAACCGCGTTCGCGGCCATCAGCCTGTCATACTGAGCAAAGATGGTTAACGTTCCGCCCCATGATGGCAACAGAAACCGCATTATAAGTCCTTAGGGGAGAAAAACTCAAACCACAGCTGATCAAATCATTCTAAAACAGGTAAGTGACATTCTAAGTCAATCTCTCTCTCTTGTATGCTGTAGTGCTCTATGTATACCATAGTTATCTGCTAGTGTTTGCTTTGCTTTGGCTTTTTCGGTGTTAATTATTGTGATATCCAGATTGCAACAAAGAAATACTACAGTAGGAGATCTTTGTAGACTGGTGGCATTTCATGCCGTTCAGCCTTATAATCCTAAAATGTCAACAAAATCACCTGTTTTGTCATCACTTTAGATATTACGTTATATATCAGCTGCAGATGTGTATGAATGGCGGAAGAAAGTAGTTCCTCATACAAAAGGATTTTGAGACTCTCCGGGCCCTATCATACACCCAGCGCAATAAGGTGCAAGACGTGTTTCCACGACATGTTGCTATTTTCAGACCAACGCAACCTTAATTTTCCCATTTTCCACCACGTTGTTTAAATAGCAAATCCATTTGCGCCACTTTGTGGACTCATGGGTGTTGTGGTCTAGAAAAGAGGTGTGTTAAGGCGCATGGTTGACAAGTTGCTATTTTGAGGAACTAAAATAGACTGTGCAATAGACCAGCTGAAAGCAGGTATAAAGTCCAGCGCAGAGCGTGTTAGTTGTGCACCTAGCTTAAAAATTCCTTAAAACACTGTACAGCAATACACAAATATCTTTACAAATGGAAAAGAATTAAAGGAATAAAATATTCCAAAAATTATTATTTTCTACATAAATATAAAAACCACTGCCTCCATGCCTTCTTCATCTCGGGGGGCTTTTTCAGTTTATTCATGACAACTTGCTTTTGTATAATGTTATTATTATCATTAGTATTATTTATTATATGCATATTTATATTTGTTTTACAAAAAAAGCTTAGATTTGTCCACCTGTCACATTTTGGACCATATGGGGCATAGCATGTGTATTTGGATATAACTCAGTTTTTTGACCACACTTCGTTATTATTGTTCATTTATTAGTTTGCTGGAAATTAGAACTGAATTTAGAAATAGTTTTAAAACAAATCTTTGTGCTTAACAAATAAAATTAATTATGTAGGCTAATGGATGTCTTCAGTGAAGTGTGTCCAACACATGTTTCCTTATCCACGAAAGAGAAAAATTAAAAGTGAAAGTAAAGGTCGATTGGAGGAGGCTCATTTTTTATCTTCACACTGCACACAACTGACTCTTAAATGGAATAGGAGATGAGACTCTGATTGGTTTATTCTTAAAACACCCATAACTCATTAAGAGAATAAGCTCAACCCTGTTAGACCATGCGCCGTGGCGCAGAGGGTATTTATCTGTCATTAAAATAGCAAAAGTGGATTCAGATATGCCCTTAATGCTTTTGTGCCATGCACTTTAGACTTTGCTCCTAGACTATTAAAATATAGCCCTCCATGTTTGATTTTCTTTTTATATACACGATTATGCCATCGAACTGTTGTATAAACGCAATATCACACTCGTAGCAGTGCATTGTGACTGTATAATCTCACTGGTATATATATGAAGTATTTTATTAATTATATATATATATATATTTGTTTTTTGTTTTTTTTAGATTTAAAAATAAAATTAGTTTCAGTGTAAAATAAGAAATTATACGCTGGCCCAAAATTGCTTGAACACAAATTGTGCAACATTTTTAAATGGTTATTGGTCTTTAAAAATATCATTTACAAAATCTGGAAAAATAATGTTTATTTGTGAATTTTTCGAATTTTCAGCATGATCCCATAGAAAACGTAAAAATGCTGCTGATTTTTTTGCCACAGTTTGTCAGGATATTGAGGAATTAAAATTCCAAATAAATGTTAAATGTCTTAACTGCCATTGTTGTTTCAATTAATGCCTCCTTTCTAAACAGAATTAATAATTCCTTATAGAAGAAACTGTACTGACACCAAACTTTAAACTTAGAAAATTATTAATATCAGCAAATAATGGAGAATGTCAATTATGGAGCTTTGTACATAGCAATACAGTATATGTCCAATTTTATTCATTGTCAAGTTTTTTATGTGTCTGAAAATACCACACACTTGTAAGCAGGTTAGCTGTAAGCAGACAGTTTCAGGCCTAGCTTAAATCCGACCTTCTTTTCGTCCCTTGGCGTTCTCTGGCCTTCCTCTTCTCTAATGATGCCGTCTGAGGGACCTTCCCTGGTTTTCCCAGGTATTCATTATCTACTTATGCTCTCCCCATCTAACAAGTTTAATAATCATTCATTAACCTGCTTATTTAGCCACATGCGGTTTTGTGATCGTAGCCTAGATACCTGTGTATTCACTTCCTTGAGAATTAACTTTCAGAACTTTCTCCCGTTTCATTTTTCAGACTTTCTACGCTTCTTATGCAGAGTTTTTGCTTTGTTTGGTACCTGAGCTAGTGTATTGTACTATAATTTAACAAATTTTCTTATAGAAATAATGTAATCTTCATTGTTCAGTATGTGAAGGGATTTTAGTTGAGGGTATGCCATGCTAGATGAACAATGTTTTGCAAAAAACCTTAAAAAAAGACTTTTATTACGTGGAAAACACAGTGGTATGCTCTAGTGTGATCTTGATCTACTCTTTTTTTTCCAGTATCTTCTACAGTTCAATGATTGCGGTGAGTTTTTAGCCATAACTTTATCGCTAAGGTTTTTTCAGAGATTTTCAATCAGGTTTAGGTCAGGACTCTGGCCTGCCATTTAATTTTTTCAGTGTTTTCAGCTTCAATTAACTGCTTTATCTGTTTTGCTGTGTGAAAGGGCTCATTTATATATTTCAATGAAGGTAAATGACAAAGTATTATGAAAATAAACAAAACTGAAACGAGGATAGACACTAATGAACTCCATTTGCTCGCTACTACTCTGATTGGTGGAATTTACAGCATAGCATCATGGGTGATGTAGTTTTTCCTTCACAAATTCAACTATTAAGTACTATTATTTTCAAAATGAATTGAAATAATTGTTTCACTGCTAGATGAACAGTGTTTTGCAAAAAACATTAAAAAAAAGACTTTTATTATGAGGAAAACGCAGTGATACGCTCTACTGTGATCTTGATCTACTCTTTTTTTTTCCAGTATCTTCTACAGTTCAAAGATTGTGGGGAGTTTTTAGCCATAACTTTGTCGCTAAGGATTTTCCTGAGATTTTCAATCAGGTTTAGGTCAGGACTCTGGCCTGCCATTTCATTTTTTTCAGTGTTTTCAGCTTCAATGAACTGCTTTATCTGTTTTGCTGTGTGAAAGGGCTCATTTATATATTTCAATGAAGGTAAATGACAAAGTATTATGAAAATAAATAAAATTGAAAAGGGGATGAGCACTAATGAACTCCATTTGCTCGCTACTACTCTGATTGGTGGAATTTACAGCATAGCATCATGGATGATGTAGTTTTTCCTTCACAAATTCAACTATTAAGTAGTATTATTTTCAAATTGAATTTAAATAATGGTTTCAGCAACCTACAGAAGAAAAGAGAAGGTAGAAGAGAAGTTTATAAAGCTTTATAAATCATCTGCCTAGGGACCTTGCATTAAGATGGCTGCCGGGCAGTTTGGTATTCAGCTAGCTTGGCAAACACTCATGTTATACATGGCCAGACTTGGTAACATTAGCTATACTGGCAGATGGTATTTAGTCAAAGTAGAGTGATTCGAATGCGATGACATTTACTAACGTTCGGGGAGGTCTGGCAGCCCTTTAATAAAGGACAGGTTGTCGAATTCCTCTTGACCATGAGCTGCACCTTTAAAGGTTCGGCAAGTAAGAAAAATGTTTTCACACTGTGCTAATGGTTGAGGAATAAGGTCTGATATGAGAATGTCAGCTATTGAGGGAGATATTTTATTAAGTTTAAGTCTTATTCCCTGTCAAAATGGGACGTGTAGCTCAAGTAAAACTGAGACGGGACCTGTGTGGCTAAACAGGTGGACATGAGGTGAGAAATATGAGTTTTTACTCACTATCAAGAGATACCCCTACATGATATCTGTTTACCGTCCAGTTGTTTATTTATTTATTTATTTATTTATTTATCTATCTCAGTCTTCTGGGTTTTTCTTTGTGTGTCAGTGTTATAGATCTCTGTTGCGAGTCTTCTCTCAGCTGTTGATGTTTTAGTGTGTAGTATTGAGTAAAGCAGCAGTCAGGACTGTGTTTCTCAGACTCCAAACTCTGATGTTCCTCTCCTTGTCTTGTTGTTGTGCATCTGGGACGTCCACGGCTCCCCCTGTGCTGGTTAGATCTAGTTTGCTTTCTTGTTTCAAGACAGCAAAAGGCATCGCGAAGTGTAACACACTCATGGCTTTCTAGAGAGATGTGTTTGTGTTTGTCCATTTTTAAGTTAGTAGAAGTTACTAGAATATGTTTAGTTGATTGTGTGTATATAAACAGTTGAAGTCAGAATTGTTATTTTTTCTTCTTCAAATATTTCCCAAATGATGTTTAACTGAGCAAGGAAATTTTCACAGTATTTCATATATACTGGCTTTAGCGACTGGCTTTATGGTGTAGATACAACAACCTGGAGCTGAATACGCTCAAAACAGTGGAGATAATAGTGGACTTTAGGAGAAACCCCCCTGCACTCCTCCCACTCACCATCATGAACAGCACTGTGGCTGCAGTAGGGTCATTCAGGTTCCTGGGCACCACCATCTCTCAGGATCTGAAGTGGGACATTCACTTAGACTCTATTGTGAAGAAAGCCCAGCAGAGACTGTACTTCCTTCGTCAGCTGAGGAAGTTCAACCTGCCACAGGAGCTGCTCGTACAGTTCTACTCAGCTGTCATCCAATCCATCCTCTGCACTTCAATCACCATCTGGTTCAGCTCAGCTGCCAAAACTGACCTCCGTAGACTACAGCGAATAGTCAGGACTGCTGAACGAATCACTGGCACTACCCTTCCTACACTTCAAGAACTGTACTCTTCCAGAGTGAGTAAAAGGGCTCGCAAAATCACTCTGGACGCCTCGCACCCAGCACATTACCTGTTCGAACTGTTACCGTCTGGTCGGCGCTACAGAGCACCAAGCACAAAAACAGCCAGACACAGGAAAAGTTTCTTTCCTCAGGCCATCTACCTCATGAACAGTTAAATATTCCCCTACTGTGCAATAAACGTGCAATACTTTCTCATACGCACTTGTACACAGCACCTTATAACAATATACAATGCAATACTTTCTCCATTCGCATTGGTACACAGCACCTTATAAACTGTATATTTACAACATATCTGTATATACAATTCAACATCCAGATCTTTTTTTATATTTTTTACTTACTGCATCTCTGTTTAATGTTTATCGCCTTTTTCTTTTCTCATGTTTAATTTTGTGTTGTCACTTGTCACTTTATGTATACTGGAAGCTTCTGTTGCCAAAACAAATTCCTTGTGTGTGTGAGCACACTTGGTAATAAAACTGATTCTGATTCTGATAATATTTTTTCTTCTGGAGAAAGTCTTGTTTGTTTTATTTCAGCTAGAATAAAATAGTAATTCTGACTTCAGCTATATATCATGTCATGTGATCGTGTTTCCGAACAAGGGTGAACGGTCAACGTCAGTTTAAGCCTCATCCCTGTTGCTGTTTGAAGAGCGTGTCGGACAATATGCAGGACACACGAGTTTCTAAATGTGTATAGATCTGGACTAATGGATCAGAAAATCAGACATTTCATTAGGAGCGGCGCACACAAGCGCAGCTGGCAGCCCAGATGTTTTGGTACATGTACTTTTAGCAATGGGCGGCAGCCTGAGAGTCTCTTGATTAAAAAGTCTGTACTAATATTCACTGGCTATGTCAGGAACCTGGCAGACCATTAGACTGTGGAGCCAATTCAAGTATAGGGCCCTCTCCAGACTTCATCTGTAGTACAGAAATCTGCTTGCTTTTTTGTGTGGTTTTGGCTCTGTATAGGATGGAAGTTTACATTTGGAGCTATACAGTACAGATGGGGTGGGTTTTGTACTATATACAGTAGGATAATAGTTTACTTGGGTGGGATGTGGGATGTTCTCTAAATAGGTTAAATGGTCACTTTTTTGGTTGAGTTTTTTTGTGTTATATAGTTTTCTTGTGTTATATAGTGACAACAGTTTGCTTTGTTTAGGGTGTGGCTCAATAAAAGATAAAGATTCCTTTTTCCGGCTATACCCTATTTTGGGATGGTTTTATGTATACGATATGCCAATTTGCTAGAAACGTGGTATTTGCTCGTTAGAATGATCATTTGATTTTATGTTTGTATAGGTTAAAATATTTTTTGGACTATATAGGGTTGGGCTTAGTGTTTTTTACTTTTTATGGTAAAAGGTATAAGTTTATTTTAAGGGAATTTGTTGCCACAACAGCAATTTGCAATTTATTTGGGCTGGATTTTGTACTATTTATTCATTCATTTTCTTTTCGGCTTAGTCTCTTTATTAATCTGGGGTCGCCACAGCGGAATGAACCGCCAACTTATCCATCACATGTTTTAAGCAGCGGATGCCCTTCCAGCTGCAACACATGACTGGGAAACACCTCATACACTCTCATTCACACACATACACTACAAACAATTTTAGCTAAATTCACTTGTACCGCGTGTCATTGGAGTTGTGGGGAAAACCGGAGCACCCGGAGAAAACCCACGTGAATGCGGGGAGAACATGCAAACTCCACACAGAAATGCCAACTGACCCAGCCGAGGCTCGAACCAGTGACCTTCTTGCTGTGAGGCGACAGCACTACCTACTGCGCCACCTCGTCGTTTTTTGTACTATTTAGGATAAAGCCATTTGCATTGTTTTGGGGTGGGTTTTGTGGTCCCCAACCACCGGGCCATGGACCAGTATCAGTTCGTGGATCAATTGGTACTGGGCAGCACAAGAAATAAATTATTTCCATTTGAAGTTTTATCTGAGTCTGAAGGATCTTTTATTTAAAAAAAAATATTTTATTTTGAAAAATGACCGTATTCTCTTGGTTACATTACATCTCGGTCACTTAAGTGCCAAAATTTAACCCACTAGCAAAATGAGTAGGAAACAGACTTCTTTGGACTCTTGGGGCCTTATCATACACCCGGCGCAATAAAGTGCAAGATGTGTTTGGCATGATGTGTCGCTATTTTCAGACCAGCGCAACCCTAATTTTCTCGTTTTCCACCACGTTGTTTAAATAGCAAATCTGTTTGCGCTGCTTTGTGGACTCATGGGTGTTCCTGTCTAGAAAGGAGGTGTGTTAATGTGCATTGTTGGCGCGTTGCTATTTTGAGGAACTAAAATAGACTGTGCAATAGACCAGCTGAAAGCAGGTCTAAAGTCCAGCACAGAGCACGTTAGTTGTGCGCCTTAAATGCCTACACATTGCTTAATACACACAGGATGTACAGCAATACACAAATATCTTTACAAATGAAAAAGAATTATTTAGGATACAGCAATTTTCTTTGTTTTGGGGTGGGTTTGTACTATATAGGGTTTGACTATTTGTTTGTTTTGTTTTGAGTTTTGTTCTACATAGGATAATAGTTTGTTTTTGACAACGATTTTTTTCCATTTTTGGATTCTCGGGTTTTTTAACTAAATATGAAAACTGTACTTAGTTTATGATGTGTTTTACTCTGCATATGACGACAATGTTTAGTTTGTGCTGTGTTTAAAACAACATTTGTTTAGATTTTGCTATATACAACTGAAGTCAGAATTATTAACCTCCCTTTGAATTTGGTTTTCTTTTTTAAGTATGTCCCAAATGATGTTTAACAGAGCAAGGAAATTTTCACAGTATGTCTGATAATATTTTTTTCTTCTTATTTGTTTTATTTCGGCTAGAATGAAAGCAGTATTAAGCAGTATTATTATTTTTTATGAACCATCGTTATACAATAAATTGTTTAATTACCCTAACCTGCCTAGTTAACCTAATTAACCTAGTTAAGCCTTTAAATGTCACTTTAAGCTGTATAGAAGTGTCTTGAAAAATATCTAGTATTACAGTATTTACTGTGATCATGGCAAACATAAAATAAATCAGTTATTAGAAATGAGTTATTAAAACTATTATGTTTAGAAATGTGTTGAAAAAATCTTCTCTTCGTTAAACAGAAATTGGGAAAAAAATAAACAGGGGGGCTAATAATTCAGGAGGGCTAATAATTCTGACTTCAACTGTATATAGGATTACGGCTTACTTTTGGGTATTTTTGCTCTATCAATTTGCTTTGTTTTGGAGTGGTTTTGGCACATCATAAAATGAAATTTAGCTTGGTTTAGGGCTTGTTTTATTGCATATACAGGTTTGTTTTTTGGTCTATATATGAGGAACTTTGCTTGTTTTGTGGGGGGTGGTTTGCTCTTTATTAAGTCGAGAGAGAAGGAGAGGAAAACAGATAGAAGCACTCGCTCTGTTCACAGCTAATTCATGCCAATTAGCAGCTCAGACGAGCTCTGGGATTGTGGAGCGGAGCGAAGCTTAATTACGTTCTCAGTCAGTAAATCAGAGCCCGGGTCAGTCCGAGTAACGGCGTCTCTGAAATGTCATCAATGCCTCGCAGAGGCCCTGATCACATTGACAGCTACACGTGTAGCGTAAAAGAAACGTCATGCTAAATCCAAGCTTCTCACGCCAGCGCTGATGAACAACACTCACTCTTTGACGGACGAGAGAGTGATGTAACATTGCTGAATTAATCAGCTGTTAAACAACACAGCTTGTAGGTGCTAATTTTGTGAAGAGTGAATTCTAAGACAAAGATAAGAAATGTAATTTTTGGTTGCTTGTCAAATAATGACTTATTCTGAGATTTAAAAATAATTCAAATTTATGAGATTTAATAATGAGCTATTCCAGCGTTATGGATGTGACATTTGACGTAAAATCTTAAAGCATAAATTCACGTAGAAAGTATACACTCACCGGCCACTTTATTAGGTACACCTTACTAGTACCGGGTTGAACCCGCTTTTGCCTTCAGAACTGCCTTAATCCTTGGTGGTATAGATTCAACAAGATACTGGAAATATTCCTCAGAGATTTTGGTCCATATTGACATGATAGAATGACAGCAGTTGCTGCAGATTTGTCAGCTGCACATCCATGATGTGAATCTCCTGTTCCACCACATCCCAAAGGTGCTCTATTGGATTGAGATCTGGTGATTGTGGAGGCCATTTGAGTACAGTGAACTCATTGTCATGTTCAAGCAACCAGTCTGAGATGAGTCACGCTTTATACTATGGTGCGTTATCCTGCTGGAAGTAGCCATCAGAAGATGGGTAGACTGTGGTCATAAAGGGATGGGCATGGTCAGTAAACCCTAGAGATGATTGTGCGTGAAAATCCCAGTAGATCAGCAGTTTCTGAAATACTCAGACCAGCCTATCTGACACCAACAACCATTGCCACTTGTGGGACTTTGGTAAATCAAATATAATTGTTTGAAAACACTGACAGACAGATTTTTGAGTTTTTTTACAGTACTGTAAAATACAAGCCTGAACAAAAAACTTAGTAAGGGTTTTGCTATTTTGGTGAAAACTCGGTTGACATTTGCATGGAATAGCTCAAATCTAATTCTGAACCAATTATCATACTCATAAAGTTCCATTCACCCATATTTGAAGCACAGCCAGCAGTTGATTTCTTAAGGACTGTGGGAACCTGACAAGCGTTTTGCTCTGGACTGCAAATGAAGTGAAACGCACACTTTTTTTTTTGTCTCAGATTGCCAATGACACCGGTAGGACCTTTTCTGACGGTCTCCCACTCAAAGCAGAGGTGTCTTTTGCCAAACGAAGGATAATCTTCAAAAGGAATCTCATTTGCATCACAAAGACGGCACCTTTAATCACCTTAGCTTCGCAATTTCAGCCTGCCGAATGAAATTCTCCACTTCCTTTTCCTTCGCACTTCTTTCTCTTCCAAACTTAATCAACTATTGTCGTTTTTTTAGGAGGAAACACGTGGATTAAGATAAACGAGAGGCTTGATGAAATTGGTGCAAAGTTCGTTTAATTAAGTATGCCGAGTGCTACATTCTGATTAGGTTCAATTTAGCCGCAGCTGTGATAAACACTTTTGTCTCCAAATGAAACTGTGAAGCAAAGTTTGAGTCCTGCAGGGAGTTTTGCAGCAACCGTGGAGCATTTCATTGTGGCTAATTTGTCTCCTCATCTTAAAATCGACACATAATGGGCTTTAAATACCAGCAGAGTCTGTGTCACTTGTTTAGACCGAGAATTTGATCATTTAAAGGTTGGAGAAACTTTAAAAAACGGCTTCTGCAGAGACAGTGCTTTTTGTTCTACCAAAACCGCATTTTTCTTTTTTTTTTTTTTAAGTTTTGTGAAAGATTCCTAAAACTTTAGTACATCTGAATCATCAGGTGTATTTGTGTGTACTGTATACACTACCTGACAAAAGTCGCCTATAACTTCCAGTTGATCATTTGGTATCAGAAGTGGCTTATATGAAAGGCAAAGGCCTCTAGATTACGCTTGTTTTACCAAAATAAAATATGATCATGCCTTGATTTTTAATTATTTAATTAGGACAGTAAGGTCTGACTTTGCTTTAGACAATGGTCTTGTCACTTAACAGAAGTAAATGTGCAGTATAGAATATAAAGTCATGGTGCAGTGGAGAAATAATTAATATTGTGTATGACTCCCATGACCTTGGATGACTGCATCCATACATCTCTGCAATGACTCAAATAACTTATTAATAAAATCATCTGGAATGGCAAAGAAAGCGTTCACGCAGGACTCCCAGAGTTCATCAAAATTATTTGAATTCATCTTCAATGCCTCCTCTTTCATCTTACCCCATATATGCTCAATAATGTTCATGTCTTGTGACTGGCCTGGCCAATCCTGAAGCACCTTGACCTTTTAATTTACTTTACAGTGAGTAAACTCATTGATATTAAAGTGCTTACTTGATTTTACTTTTTAAAAAGTGAGTAAACATGTTGCTTTTTAAAGCGATTAGTTGCCTTCACTTAAGGTGTGGAAACCCAATGCTTTTAAAGCAATTAGTTGATTTTGCTTAAAGTGAGTTAACCCAATGTTTTTAAAGTGATTAATTGATTTTATCTAAAGTGAGCAAACCATTGATTTTAAATTGATTGGTTGAATTTATTTTTAAAAGTGAGTAAAGCCAATGCTTTTAAAGTGATTACAGTTTTTCTCAGTCACTTTGGTGCCTTTCTCAGATCAGAATTGAAATTTTGCAAAACAGTAAGTACATTTCTCCAAACATTACTCTTGCTCAAAATGCTTAGTTCATCCCTCAAAACTAAATTTCTGTGTCAATGAATGTGTCAGTGCCATCAGAATTAAAAGCCCCTGTGTCATTGTGTATGGATAAGACAGTCACATTACTTAGTCATGTTGTCAGTATAACAGTGTACTCTGGAGGAGTGTTCTGATATAAAAAAAAAAAATGGCTATTTTTTTTTGCTCTTTGTACTTTTGAGAAAGATAACATAGGAATCTCCTTTGAGATGCATGTTCATCAGAAAAGTCAAGATTCACCTGGGAGAAATTGACCAATTGTATACTGATTTAGAAAAAAAGTTTAATGGAAATGGATAGAAAAATGCATTATGACAAAATATTATGACAACTTGTTCAGCCATTTTGCATGTAAAGACTTGAACATGAACAAGTTATTAAATGTTTGGCGGGTTTGGTTAAACTATTCAGACAGAGACCAAAATAATAAATGTTGATCAACATGACATAAGCACTTTGTGTGGGTGGATGGATGGATGGATAGACAGACAGACAGACTGATTGATTGATTGATTGATTGATTGATTGATTGATTGATTGATTGATTGATTGATTGATTGATTGATTGATTGATTGATTGATTGACTGATTGATTGATTGACTGATTGATTGATTGATTGATTTTTCCTCTCCTTTATGGATGGCGTCATTGAGGCCTTACTTTTTTTTTTCATTGTTCTTCCAATCTGACATGTATTTTAGTCCAATCAATTCAAATAATATTATATCTATAAAAAAAAGAAATAAGAGTCATTACAGAAGGGAAATGGCTTGTGAATGCAGATTTGTGATGAATGTGTCATAGAAGGTGAATTTGGGATTAACTGCGACAGCCTGGAGACATGAATCAGGTTGAGTGTTTGGATGGGCTTTTCTATGGCTGCCATTGAGAGACGTTTCTACAAGATGACTGATCTGATAATTGTATTTCAGGAGAGTAAGTGGAGTTATGACCCCTCCGATTTCCAAAAAATTAATTGGATCTCTTAAAAAAAGCAAGAAATGAAGTAATGATGGCCGCAGCCATTTTGAGGAACATATGCTCGAGACAGTAATTTGATGTTTGCAAATTGATTAAAGCAACTCTCATAATATGTGATTAATTTCAAAGGACGGCTTTTAATTATGGCCGAGGCAATATTCCGCAAGCGGAAGCAAACTGAGGACATGGGCTGTGCTGTGTGAGCAGCTCTGACAATCAGGAGAAACGGCCATTACTTTAAACACCAAAAATGAAGCTGTGCACAAGTTCCATCTGTGCTGTATAAAACTTTAGTTTTATTCAATTCAATTCAATTCATCTTTATTTGTATAGCGCTTATACAATGTAGATTGTGTCAAAGCAGCTTCACATGGAAGATTATAGTGAACTGAAACAGAGTCAGTTCAGTTTTCAGAGATTAAGTTCAGCTCAGTTTAGCTCAGTTCAGTGTGGGTTAATAATCACTACTGAGAGTCTAAACACTGAAGAGCAAATCCATCGATGCGCAGCTCTACAGATCCCGAACCATCAAGCCAGTGGCGACAGCTGCGAGGAAAAAACTTCACCAATTGGTGAAAGCGAAGATTTAAAAAACCTCGAGAGAAACCTGGCTCAGTTGGGCACGACCATTTCTCCTATGGCCAAACGTCTTGTGCAGAGCTGCAGTCTAGGCGCAGGAAGCTGGACCTCAGCAAAGACTCGTCTGTCCTTGGAGCGTCACAGGAGTCAGTCATGCTCTCACTCCATGATGACCACCACAGCAGCTGCTCAGGATACGGCCTGGTCCCGAGAACCTTGGGATCATCTCGTCGCTGGGTCTCGGATCGCGTCAGTGGCACTGCATAGTCTGAGGGCCTCGAGATGAGTACCCCCAGGTGGAAATACAGAATAAGGAGAATAATTAGCGTAGCTGCTGTTCATACCACAAAATCAAAATCATACCACAAAAGGAAAAACATGTGTGGGGCACATCATGCGTCATACCGTTATGTACTGCACTGAGTGTATGCTTTGCTAAAAGATAGGTCTTTAATCTAGTTTTGAAGAGCGAGAGGGTGTCTGAGCCTCGGACATTATCAGGAAGGCTATTCCAGAGTTTAGGGGCTATAAATGAGAAGGCTCGACCTCCTTTACTCGACTTCGATATTCTAGGTACTACCAGAAGCCCTGAGTTTTGAGATCGTAAAGATCGGGTTGGGTTGTAGCGAGACAGGAGGTTGGTTAGATAAACAGGAGCTAGATTATTTAAAGCTTTATAGGTAAGGAGTAATATTTTAAATTCAATACGAAACTTAACAGGCAGCCAGTGTAAGTAGGATAAAATTGGGGTGATATAATCATATTTTCTAGATCTGGTAAGAACTCTGGCAGCTGCATTTTGCACTAGCTGAAGTTTGTTTATAGAGGATGCTGGGCAACCGGCAAACAGAGCATTACAGTAGTCCAGCCTAGAAGTCATGAAAGCATGAATTAGCTTTTCTGCATCTGATATGGATAGCATACTTCGCAATTTAGCAATATTTCTCAGATGAAAGAAAGCAGTTTTTGTGACATGGGATATATGATTTTCGAAAGTTAAATTGCTGTCTAATATGACACCCAGATCTTTTATAGTAGAGCTAACGCTAACTTTGTATCCCTCTAATTGCAGGTTGAGTTGTGAGAACTGTTGTGTGCAGGATTTAGGCCCGATAAGTAATAATTCTGTTTTGTCTGAGTTTAAGAGAAGAAAATTGTTGGTCATCCAGTCTTTAACATCTTTAATACACTCAGTTAGCTTAGACAGTTCAGACATCTCATCAGGTTTAGTTGAAATGTATAATTGAGTATCGTCTGCATAGCAGTGAAAGCTGATCCCGTATTTTCTAATAATGTTCCCCAGGGGAAGCATGTATATTGTAAACAGCAAAGGTCCTAAAACTGATCCTTGAGGGACCTTGTACTTTACTGGCCTGACTTGTGAAAGCTGTCCATTAATATTCACAAAGTGGTAACGATCAGCTAAGTATGACCTAAACCACAGTTTTATTAAATATATTTTGTCCTTTTTATCTGTAGTTTAATCATGCTTTATGTTTTTTTTACAATTTGTTTATGTTGTACTGCTATATTTAATTTTATTGTTTCATTATATATTTTGATGTATTATATTATTGGATTATCATATTTTAAAAAATAAGAATTAGAAGTAAAATGTAAATGAAATTTAAAGTAAGAACTCTCTCTCTCTTTCTCTCTTTCTCTTCTTTCTCTCTCTCTCTCTCTTTCTCTCTCTCTCTCTCTCTCTCTCGGCTCTCCTCTCTCTTTGTTTATTTAAATGTATAAACACTACCTGACAAAAGTCTTGAGCAACACAGTTAGTAGCAACAAATAATAACTTGACTTCTAGTAATCAATCGGAAAAGTGGCAGAAGGAGATTTTTCCCATGAATCATCTGTTGAACTGCATCCCAGTCATCACAAATACTACAGAAGACCTATTGGAACCCACATGGACCCAAGACTCTCATAGAAATATATATATATATTATATATATATATATATATATATATATATATATATATATATTATATAATATATATATATTATATATATATATATATATATATATATATATATCTATATATATATATATATATATATATAAAATAGCATGTGAACATAATTTAGTTTTTATTTTTCCCAAACAATTTTCCAAAAGCATTTTTAATTTTTTATGTAATACATTGTTACAGTAGTAAACGCAAGCAAAGCAAATCATCGCTTTAATAATGCAGTTCTTTCTTTTCCATCATTCTGCAAATACTGTGTCATTACAATATCAAATTGTTTTATTCAGTAAATCGTCTAGATTTCTTCTCTGTTGTGGTTTGTGTTGCATGCTTTTAGATGTTCTCAATGTTTCTCAAGGTGAAGTGAGCAAAAACACTTGAAGAACACTTTGTAAATCATGCCTGCAGGTCCGGCTTTTAGAATCAGATGTGTTTTGCAATTCATTCTTCATCAGACCCCTGGTGTTAAATGATGGTGTCGTGCAGAGGAAATGTCAAATGTTTGCTCTGCTGGAGGAGTGTGTGGATTATAAATGACCGTTTATTTCACACACGTGCACAACATGTCAACACATACACAGTCCGTTGACAGCAAATAGCAGCCTGACTTGAAATAAAAATGTATAGTTTATAAATCATTTCTAATTAAGGGTAATGTCTAATGATTTAAAACATTATTATTATTATTATTATTATTATTATTATTATTCATTCATTCATTCATTCATTTATTTTCTTTTCGGCTTAGTCCCTGTATTATCTGGGGTTGCCACAAGCGGAATGAACCGCCAACTTATTCCAGCATATGTTTACGCAGCGGAATGCCCTCCCCAGCTGCAACCCATGACTGGGAAACATCTATACACACTCATTCACACAAACACACAACACAACACACACACACACACACACACACACACACACACACACACACACACATACACACACACTACACACACCCCACACACACACACACACACACACACACACACACACACACACACACACACACACACACACACACACACACACACACACACACACACCACACACACACCATGCCAACTGACCCACCTGAGGCCTTGAACCAGTGACCTTCTTACTGTGAGGCAATCATGTTACCCACTGTGCCATTATTATTATTATTAATATTTTTATTATTATTATTATTATTATTATTATTATTACTACTAGTAGTAGTAGTAGTATAGTAGTAGTAGTAGTATTAATATTAACAATATTGTTAATATTAATAATAATAATAATAATATGATATTTATATTAACATTTATATTATGGGACAAAATTATAAGCAAAACATCTTCAATAAAGTGTTTTAAAGTGTTAATTATACAAATATATTATATTATATAAATCATTAAACAAATATTTATAATTTTAATTACTTTATTTATTTGTTTAAATGAATTTTCAATTTATTTCTAATAAAAAAAACTTTATTTTTATATATTTAAATTAATGTTTTTTTTTTTTTTTTTTATCGGTTATATTGATAATATAATTTATGCGTATGCGTACAATTACAAATGATTAAAAAACGTGTTAAAACAGGTTATAAAAGAATGGTAAAGAAAATAAAAAACATAAAAGTGCAATATAAAGATTATTTACTATTCCCTCTCTTTCCAAAACAAGAGAGAACAGCTTTTCCTCTGATTGCATTTCCCAAAGAAAATAATAATTTCATATGCAGTATGTCAGTCACGCCTTTCCAATTTGGCTTTTTGTATAAAAGAGAATTTAGGTTCAGGAAATAAGACCTCATTTCGCTTAATTTTTAGACTCTTGTATATTCATAGACACCGCGTGCAAACCGTAATTATGAGATGTGATTTGAAAGCCTGATATTTGCTGGATGTGACCCGCATGGATGAACAGGTGATGTTTGCGTGAGCTTAATTTCATTATCACCTTCATTAAAGACACTAAAGTACGTGATTATAAATCTTTCAAAAGTTTCCAGCTGAACTCCAGAGGCCACGTGAACATATGCTGAATCAAAATAGGGCGCCACGTTGGCTCAGTGGTTAGCATTGTCACCTCACAGCAAAAGGTCGCTGGTTCAAGTCCCTGGGTCAGTTGACGTTGGTGTGTGGAGTTTGCATGTTCTCCCCGTGTTTCTTCTGGGTGCTCCGGTTTCCACCAAAGTCCAAAGACATGCGCTATAGGTGAATTGAAGAAACTAAATTGGCCGTAGTGTATGAATGTGAGTATATGGGTGTATCCCAGAACTGGGTTGTGGGTGGAAGGGCATTCGCTGTGTAAAACAGATCGTCAACTTGGAATCATAAGGTTCTATCTGCGTTCTCAATGATTTTTGAGATATTGAGCTTCAAAGTTTTTTGCATTCCATATAGTAAAACAGTATGTGTGTTACATTTGTTTTTTAAATAAAGTCTTAAAATGTAAACAACTTATAAAAAAAAACATGTTGTCATTTAATAAGAATATGTCAATAACTCAATTTTGACAAAATATCAGATAGAACCTTCTAATTCTAAGGATGAAAACTATACCGCAATAGTTGACAGTTCATTTCACTGATAAAAAAGAGGATTTATTGTGGCTTAGGAGTCGTCTGATTGGTGCATGATAAATTAGATAATGAAGGGGCCAGCTGTGATCCTCTCAAAATTAGTTTATAAATAAACTTCACTTAGTATTGATGGCCGCTTTCAAACATTGCTTCACGAACCTTCGAAACCTTTACGAATCTTGAATCAGTGGTTTTCGAGTGCACATCAAATTGTCAAATTCACATCAACTTCAGTAGTAAGGCTTCGTTACATCATTATTGTTTTGAAATGTTCTAATATTTATGGTTCTCCACTTGGGGGCGATCTGCGTAATATCGTAAAAACCACATGAATCACACAGCTTCATCTAGATCGCCATCCAGTGGCGAATCGCTGAACAGGTTTCATAGTTTTTGACTGCTCTTAAATCAGTTTTATGAGTTTGTAGATGTTTTAGGAGACATTTGTATTATAAAAAGGAATAATAGTTAAGTCTTTTTTTAGCAGAGCACACTAGGAACAAGCAAAATATAATGCTGAGTTTAATGTGCCACACCAAACATGTAAACAAACAGCAGAAACTGTTGCTAATTCACCAACGTCACTTTAGAGCTAGTATTTGAATGATTCTCTAGCGTAATGTCTGAAGTGATGACAACACAGGTGATTTTGTTGACATTTTAAGATTGTAGGCTGAACGGCATGACAATACCATCAGTCTACAGAGATTTGCCAGTAGGCCTATTTCTCTGTTGCAATCGGGATATCACAATAATTCACCCTGAAAAAGCTCTAAAGCAAAGCAAACACTAGGCAGATTTACTGTGGTATAAATACAGCACTACAACATACAAAAGAGAGAGATCGACTTAGAATATCACCTGTTTTAGAATGATTTGTTCAGCTGTAGAAAATGCTGTTTTCTCTCATGAGAACTTATTATGTGGTCTCTGTCGCCAATCTTGTGGCGCAACATCAACTGTCTTTGCTCTGCTAACTGACAGGCTGATGATATATATATATATATATATATATATATATATATATATATATATATATATATATATATTATATATATATATATATCAATATATATATATATATATATATATATATATATATATATATATATATATATATAGTATATATACAACACACACACACAGTTGAAGTTAGAATTATTAGCCCCCTCCCCTTGATTTTTTTTTTCTTTTTTAAATATTTCCCAAATTTATGTTTAACAGAGCAATGGAAATTTTCACAGTATGTCTGATTTTTCTTTTGGAGAAAGTCTTATTTGTTTAATTTCAGCTAGAATAAAAGCAGTTTATTTTTTTAAATAATTTTAAGGTCAAAATTATTAGCCCCTTTAAGCTATATTTTTGTTTGATAGTCTACAGAAACAAACCATCGTACATACAATAACTTGCCTAATTACCCTATTCCTGCCTAGTTAACCTAATTAACCTAGTTAAGCCTTTTAATGTCACTTTAAGCTGTATAAGTGTCTTGAAAAATATCTAGTACAATATTATTTACTGTCATCATGGCAAAGATAAAGTAAACAGTTATTAGAAATAAGTTATGAAAACTATTATGATTAAAATGTGATGAAAAAGTTTATATTATATATATATATATATATATATATATATATATATATATATATATATATATATATATATATATATTATATATATATATATATATTATATATATATAAACCATAACAACAAAAATTATATGATGAGGCTTTACAATAACTATGGACAGTTTTCTTTTTATTTAGAATTTAAAAATACATTTATAAGATTTTAATGTTTTATTTCATACATAAAATGTTACACTCAATGATAATACAACATTATTTCACTATTTTCATAACAAATATTTAGAACATAAAAATATCCTCTTACTTCATTTGATGTATATTAAATCACTTTTGTATAAATCATTTGATATAGACACTAACTTGAACGTCTCAGTATTGCCCCATATAATGTGTGCACCAGGCATCAAAATGAAAAAAAAGTAAATAATTTAAAAGGCAGTTTTTAATCACAGCATTCAATGCAAGGTCAGAATAAATGAGAATGCACTGAGATAAAAATAACACTCCACAATCAAAGATATTCCAAAGGACATATGCATGGTAATTTTCTTGCTACTCTTTTAGGGTCTGTTTTTTAAGTGGTGCAGTAATGCAGTTAAAGACTAGAGGGCGCCGCTGAGTCAAAATCTCCAATCCCACCCAATGACTCACTTCATCACTGACACTGAATTCTTGCTAGCAAAAGCTCTGCTATTGGAAACAGCCTGAGTTCTTGCTCCAAAATGTCCAGGAAGATTGTTAACCACCAGACTAAGCAACAGAAGGAAGCCTCCACCCAGCAAACATGCCAGTGTGGGCCCACTGTGGGTAAGTGTGGGTTTACTGTGGGACACTGTGGGCAGGACAATCCCACAGAAAAACACATGTGGGCCCCATGTGGGTAGCCCATGCGGGCCCCCAAATATATTTTCCCCTTTGGGCCTACATAGGTTTTTCTGTGGGAAAGCCCACTGTGGGCTTGCCCACAGAAAACCCATGTGGGCCCCATATGGGTCAGCCTATGTGGGGCCCAATGGATTTTTCCCTTTGGGGCCCCAATGTTGGTTTTCTGTGGGCAATCCCACAGTGGGTTTGCCCACAGAAAAACCCATGTGGGCCCCATATGGGTCAGCCTATGTGGGGCCCAATGGATTTTTCCCTTTGCGGCCCCAATGTTGGTTTTCTGTGGGCAATCCCACAGTGGGCTTGCCCACAGAAAAACCCAAGTGGGCCCCATATGGGTCAGCCTATGTGGGGCCCAATGGATATTTCCCTTTGTGGCCCCATACTGTATTTTGTGGATAAATTTAAGTTTAAATTTACATTAGCTTGTGTATGAAAATTAAATAAATCACTTGCATATTGGTCTAAATAGTGTGAAGGACAGATAACTGGCTTGCTGCTTAGAGAAAATCATCCAGAAATTATGTTTAGATAGAATTCTTGATCACATATGATCACATACAGTAGTCAATATTTGAAGTGGATCAACATGTTTTTCAAAATTGTCCTAAGACAAGAATGGGTGTTGTTGAATAGTTTTTAGAATAACTCCGAAGAAAAGTTTTGATCCACTTTAAATGTTAACTACTGTATTTCCAGTACAGGGACATGAATATCCATTAATTTCTCTGGTTGGTTCAACTTCTGCAAATAAATTTGTATTTATAAATCTATGAACATATATACATTATGACAGACTAAATCAATGTTCTTTACAAGGTTGTAGTTTTTTAAAATATATATTGGCGCTGACAGTGTTAAGTTTTGATACTGTGGCACCACTGTATCCAAGAAATTTGAAAGAAACGTGCCACATCACTTCATACTTCATTCAACAGATTCATATTGTAGTTGGATACAATTTATTTTGGTAAACAAATGCAAAAAATCAATTTATGACCATTTAAAAAAAAAAATCCTATATTTTCTGTTGCAGTCTTATCTGTTTGTTTGTTTGAATTAGATTCTCTCTTTTCCGTATGTATTATCTACAGTTTGTGGCTTGATTTTTAACTGTTGCATTCTATACAAATGTTCTGTTGCAGACACAGCTGGGTTTGTGTTTTGTGAGCATTTTGTGTGAGAATATAAATTCCATATCGCATTGTCCTCTAGCCTTAATTTCTGAAATATTCAGATTTATTCAGGATATAATTTTTTTTATATTTATCATCCACGTTCATTAGACAGCAAACATGCCATTGTGGGCCCACTGTGGGTAAGTGTGGGTTTACTGTGGGACAGTGTGGGCAGGACCATCCAACAGAAAAACACAAGTGAGTCCCATGTGGGGTAGCCAATGCAGGTCCCCAAAAATATTTTTATGTTTATTGTCCACTTTTTTTTAGACAATTTTGACACCAAAAGTCCTTAGTGTGAAAAAATAAATAAATAAAAATCGTGACTGGAGCAATTTCTTTTGTTGGGGGAGAGTGTGACACCCTGAATGGTTAGTCACGGGTGTTGTTTTTCTTATAATTATATATTATAATTTCTGCTTCTCTTTGTTGATGATTTTCTTCATGATTGTTTCATCTAAAGCTGTATTTATATGAAATATGTGGCGAGTGAAGAGTGGGTGGGACCGGGATGGTTTGTTTACAGGGGTTGCTATGGTAACGGTGAACCGCAAGAGTGTCATTACTAGAGCGACTCGATTTTGACACAACACGCAGCCGTCTCATCATTTAGGTGGGTAAATCCTGTCACAATATCAATGAAATGTTAAGATAACATGCTACTCAAGTGTGTTAACAAGTTTAGTGAGGTAACGTGCAGTTAAAGAGTTAATTAGTAGCAACGATTTTATCTGTTTGCTGACATTGTATCAAAACGGCAGTTAGCGGCCCGGGTGTGTTATATGATAACTGCAAAGCTAACAAAGGGCTCCACCACGCTGAAATGCTATGTAAATGTTATGTTTTTGTATTAAAGTTGTTAAAAACGGTATTAATATCAATTTCGTTTGTATAAATGCACTTTTGGTCAAAGACGAGGGTTACTCTCAACGACTGTAAGAGAATTGTTCACGTTTGGATTACACAGAGCTATCCCAGAGATGCAGAGCAGAGGTACGATACTGCTGACACCCCACTGGCCCAGCAACTGCTGCAAGGGCTCTGACCAGAAAAAAGGCCTTTGGGAGCATGATCTGCAAAGCATTTAAAGGTAAGAGTATGTAATGTTTCTATATGATAACCCTCTGTAACAGGAGTGAAAAAGGAAATCTGAGGAAAATTACTAGTCATGTATAGTAAGAACAGTAGAAACAGTTACATGTAACTAAGTAACGTTTATTTGTCAGCAAATTTTCACAGATTGAAACATTTTATTATCCTGGAGTATTTTTACAACCCCAGGGGCTTTGTAACAACTACAAATAATACTTTAAGTTTATAATGTTGGTCAATTTGTCTAATTTTTCAAGCCTATCAAGTAATCTCTTTCATAATCATAATATTTTGCTCTGAGTATTAACAATTTAGGAACAGAAACAACCCTTAAAAGAAAATCTAATCTCAGATTCACTAGTACACAATGACATTTTTCATTTGTACTGCAAGTGAACTCATGAGTAGTATACTTTTATAACACTTGTTGTAAATATTTAGTTACTGTACTCGATTCTATGCTCAGAACTTGACCATTGCACTTAACCAATACAACTGCACACACACACAATTCCTTGAGGTGCCAGGACGCAAAGCTGCAATTCTTTAATCATAAGTCCAACTCTCTATCCACTAGGCTACGAGTGAGTACACTTTCACCAAAACACTAGTAGTTTTATACTGCTGTATACTGAATATACTCTATATTTTCTTAATTGTAGTTTAAAATGAGTATACTAATAGTATACTTGAGAATATTTTTTTTGTAAGAGTACATGGACCCTTTTCACAAAAAGGTTATGATGCATTTAATGGTGATCAGCATCTTAAATCTTGAATTTTTTTAATTTTAGATTTAAAAAAAAATGTATTTACACTTCTAAAGCTATACTCTGTATTATGTCATTTGTGCAGTGTCTATGGGCAGGACAGTAAATATGACGTTGTTCTCTCTTCTGGTTGCCATTATCAGTCTCACACTATTTTATTTATTTATTTTTTGCTTTTTCTGAAAGATTTGATAACACCATCATTGAGTTGTTCTTTTATTATTTGAGCAAATTAAAATGCTAAAATTTTGTTGTATTCTGCCATTCACTGCACTCTAAGTTTACCCAACTATGATGACTTCTGCTACAAAGCAACCCATAAATGTGAAAAGGGTCCATAAAACTTAAAGAATTATATTGATATATATTAATATTGATTTTAACATTTGTATTGAAATTGTTTTCTTTCTCAGACGCTGTAACAAAATCCAGCAAAGGAACGGCTTGCGAAATAGAAGCAACAGTCAAATCATGGTTAAGAAAGTCAAGAGACAGAGATGGTGGGCGCCTAGGAAGTCCCAAAACTCAGAAGGGACTTACTTTTAATTCAATTTTTTGGAGTTAGAAAAATAGTGTTTTCTTTTGTTTGTTTATTGATGTTTGATTTTGTATAAAATATAACTCTGTTTCTGTATAATACAGTTGTTCATTTTTATTTTTTTGTTATTAAAAATAAATAATTATTAACATGACCCAGTTTATTGTCAAGTGAAATTATTCTGAAAATGCATTGTATAATGGTTTTATGTATGTACAAAGTAGAACCAGACTTAGTGGCTCTTACAGGGTCATTGCGAGCAGCCCACTGTGGGCCCAATGGTGTGGGCTGACTGTGGGACCCAAACTGTGGGGCACTTGTGGGGCCCCTTTGGGACAGAGCAGGTTAGCCCACAGTCAGCCCACACTTTTGGGCTGTCCCAAAGAGGGCCCACTCGTGCCCCACAGTGTGGGGCCCACACGTGCCCCACATTTCACGCCGGTATCTGGGCCCACACTGGCGTGAAGTGTGGGGCACGTGTGGGCCCTACACTGTGGGGCACGTGTGGGCCCCCTTTGGGACAGCCCACAAGTGTGGGCTGACTGTGGGCTAACCCGCTCTGATTAGTGTGGGATAGCCCACAGTCAGCCCACACTTTTGGGCTGTCCCAAAGGGGGCCCACACGTGCCCCACAGTGTGGGGCCCACACGTGCCCCGCATTTCACGCCGGTATCTGGGCCCACAGTGGGCTGCCCACATGGGTCCCTTATGGGCCCCAAAGTAGCATGTTTGCTGGGCAGGGAAAATAACGCACTTGGTTGAAAAGTGGCCTCGTAGCAACTAGTTAGCAATTGTGTGACTTGTCGTTGATTTATGATTGCAAGGTTGAGAGGAAGAAAGGTGTGTTTGTGTGTGTATGTCAGGAGGAAAGTGGGCGAAACATTACAGCACAAAATCAGACCATTTATAAGCAACAAGTCGGTGTCGTTTGAATATGTCAACAGCATTATTAGCAAGCTACGCGCTAATTTGTAGATTTACTCTCTGTTAAAGATTTCAAATGTAGTACATTTCACAAAAGACACAGTCTAATGTTTATTAAGGGTATATTTTGTTTGAAAATTCACTAGTTTGTCAAGGTTTTTGGTATATGGACACCTATGTTACAAATATCTGTCTACTTGTCTGGAATTTAATGTACACAAATGTTTTAGCTCATTTAACTGTATTAATGTGTTTAAATACATTGTTTAATCGGTCAAGTGGTTAAAGTTTACATATATATATATATATATATATATATATATATATATATATATATATATATATATATATATATATATATTAGTATCAAGTCAGATATTATTCTGACTTATTAATTGCTTATTAATCAAATCACTCACTACTAAAACTGTCAACTGTTTCCCTGTCAAACAATAAAAAAAAACTAAGTTTTAAAGTATATCTCGGTTTCTTGGACTCTATATACATTGTTACTCCGGCTTCAAAAGTAATGTGTCAACAGTAGAGTAACGTCTATCAGCCCTTATGCCAACTCCTGCATCCGCACTGCATCTGGGCCATAGCTTTACAGTCTGGCCCATACACACACTGCAGACGGAGTCAGTGTAAAACATACATTACTAGCTGACCTCCGTTACGGCAGCACGATATGATCGACAGAACCGCCGATGTAAATTCATCCGTCAGACTACATGAGGCTCAAATTTAACGTCAGCTATTTATCCAAAAGTTTAAAAGCAAATAGGGCTGTTTTGTCTTGCTAACATCCTCCTGATTAACAACTATGTAATAAGTTAGCTAAAGTTTAAAATATTGATATTTATATTAAAATTTATATTAAAAATATTGCCCTCTCATTTTTGCAGTCATTTATTCAGAATATATAATGTTAATTGAAGCTATAAAACATGTACATGTAGGCTAGCAATGGAAGTCAGTGGCTATCAGTGTGTCCTACATTTTTCTAAAATTTTATTATTTTGTTCAACAGAAAAAAAAAAACTAAAAAATAATAGATTGAAAAGGGATAGTTCACCCAAAAAATGTAATTATTCACTCTCAAGTGGTTCTAAATCTTTGTCTCTTTATTTTGTTGAACACTAACGAATTAAAGATTAAAAAAGATATTTTAAAGAAAGCTGTAAACTTGAAATCAATGACTTTTAGAGTAGGAAAAACAAATACCATGAAAGTCAATGGTTACAGGTTTTCTGCTTTCTTCAAAATATTATTTTGTGTGTTCGACAAAAGAAAAAAAGTCAAATAGGTTTGGAACAAGTAAAAGGTGAGTAAATGGTAACAGAATTATTAGTTTTGAATGAACTATCCTTTTAAGGGTGCGTATAGGGTGAATTTAGGGTGAAATCTCCTTTAATATATTTTATTTATTAAAGTACTATTATATTATTATTTAATAAAAAGTGCCCTTTTTTCCACTTGAGCCCCTGCCCCTTAAAAGGTCTCTGCACGTCCCTGATAAATACTATAGTGTTTTTGAACCATGTGTTATACTAGTATATTTACCACACTGTTAGTGGATGCTACAGCATACTGCAGTTTTAACTGTATTGAAGCTGTAATAAATATAGTATATTGTAGTTTTTAATACAGTAAACAGTGGTATATACTGTAGTATAATATACCCTATATTAAACTACAGTATTTGATCATTTGTTTTATTACTATACTTGTTGTGTTACAATAGTAACTATTGAATTAGCACAACAGATAATTTCAAGTATGTTAGTATTAGTTGTAGTATTTGCTATACATTACTATAGTATTATTTCTTGTGGGATTTATGAGTATAATCAATCTCAGTATACCTGCAAGATGTTAAATGAATGTTGTTTTACATTTTACGAGAGCTTTAGCATGTCCTTAGCTTAGCATACTAATACTCCTGCTCTCTCAATGAATTCTGAAAGTTTGTTAAATTAATTCAATCAAAACTTTTTTTTCAATAGATTGAATTTGTACAGACATCTGGACTGCCTAGTTTATCATCGTTTGCATTTGGGCAGCTATAATAAGCTCATTTATAAAAATGGACCCTAAAGCCTTTTATTCACAAATGAAAACTTAGACATTCACGAAATTTACTGAACATTTGTGATTCTAAAGAAGCATGCGAATGTTAAAAGACATCTGGCCAAAGGTGAAACTATAATTGCTCTAAAGGAAAAATATATATTTCTTTGTCAGGTTTTGTGGTTAAACTTGATTTTTTTCTACTATTGAAATGCAATAATGTGCACCTTTTGTAATTGTGCTTTGAAACAATAATGATTGTGTATTTGAACCTTGCTAACCCTGTGCTTATCCATTCCATTATAATGCTCTAAATGTAAATTTAAAAAATGTGAATAGGATATTGTGAGTTCAGTATAGTAAATACTTTTATAAATATTCTGTTGATTTTTTTAATCAAAGTATATATTTTGTCTTTGCTATGCTTTTGAATAATAATAAAAAAATCTACTTGAATACTATCCTATATAAACTTAATCACTTAGCTGATTTAACAATGTATTTTAAACACTTAAACATAAAGTTAAATAAACTAAAAATGTGTGTGCATCAAATTCAAGACAAGTAAAGATATTTAGATTGCATAATTTTCATAATAAGAGTGTTTATAAATTTTTGTTAGGGTTTTGGGGTTATTTTGATTATTCAATTGTTTTTTTTTATTTGTTTCATATTTGTTATTTAAAATGTTATGAAATGTATTTTTATTTTTGTATTTTTGTCCATTTTATTTTTGTATTTTTATTTGTTTGTTTTTTTTTGCTATTTAAAATTTGTTATTTTATTTTATGTTGTATTTTATTTTATTAATTTTATTTATTTATTTATTTATTATTTTATTTTATTTTATTGTATTATATATTTTTTTATTTTTTTTTTTTTTTTTTTTTTTTTACTTTATTATTATTATTTTATTAAATCACTTTTGTACAATTCATTTGATATAGACAATAAACTAGAATGTCTCACTGTTGCCCCATATAATGTGTACAAAAAAACAAAAAAAAAGTAAATAATTTAAAAAGCATCTTTTAATCACAGCATTCAATGAAGGTCAAAATAAATGAGAATATGCAATGAGATTATCATTATTATTATTCTCATTATTATTGTTATTATTATTGTTATTATTATTATTATTATTATTATATAAAGATTATCAAAAACAAACATATAAATCTAATCTAATCACATATGGGAATTATTTATCTGTTTATTATATATATATATATATATATATATATTATATATTATATTATATATATATATATATATATATATATATACTTTTTTTGTTATTTGTTAAACAGAACATAAATTTGTATTGTTTTTTTTATTGAATATTTTTATCCATTTTCAGTGAATATGGGTAATATATATTGGTGCATATTGGTGCAAAACAGATTTATTATCAGATATATTATTAAAATAATATTTTAGTCACAGAACATCTTTAGAAATGGAAAGATAATACATTTAAATTCATAATACATTTAAATTCAAAATTACAATTTACAACATTTCAGCAAAACTGTATATAATTTTTGTTTGTCTTGATTTTTGCTATTTTTGACAATTTTATTTAATATTTTTCCTAACATAAATTTGGGCTACTCATTTTTGAACCATTATTGTAAGTTATTTTGTTAGATTAGCTCCAGATTTGGCTTCAGTACTGACTAAATTAATGTATTGCACAAATATAATATTGTAAAGCATCCTATAGAAATAATAATTTAAATGAGAGATTTGTGGGGTGTACCCATATATGCTGAGCACTGTATATATATTTAACTGTTCACTATATATTGTCCAAATATAATGAAATCATTTTGAAACAATATTGTCCATTTGTAATTTCCGCATTCCTATCAATATACTTTCATCCGTTCTACTGCAATCCTCCAAAATGGAGGGAAAAGCTTGCATATGCAGCAGTGGCATGGGCCTTTCCTCCAGCTGATAGTGGTGTATTGAGTGGCGCAGTGCCATGATGATCAGGCCGTTTGTGGCTGAGATTAGCTTGAGTTAATAAGAGCGATCAGGAGGGCTAATTGAGCTCTGAAAGGCCATGATTTCTGCTGTGGATGTGTGTGGTTTTGGCAGTCGTCCTGCTGTCTGCTTGGCTCTCCACATCTTATCAAAGAGAAAAACTGTCACTCTAATAAACAAGGCGTTCGTCCCCGCAGTCCCAAACACTGCTGCACAAGTGAAGGAGAGATGCTTGTAGGGTTTTTTTTTTTTTTGTTTTAGTTTGTATTTTTTACTGAAAAAAATATTCTGCAAAATTGTTGCAATTTAAACAATGTGTTACATTTAACAAACAAATAAATGTAGTAATGTTTAACTTAATTTGTTTGTTTAAATTCAGCCCAAATAAATTGTTAATAACCACTTAAAAAAAATTTGTCAGTTGGCGTTTCTGTGTGGAGTTTGCATGTTCTCCCCGTGTTCGTGTGGGTTTCCTCCGGGTGCTCAGGTTTCCCCCATAAGACCAAAGACGTGGTACAGGTGAATTGGGTAGGCTAACTTTTCCATAGTGTATGAGTGTGAATGAGTGTGTGTGGATGTTTCCCAGTGATGGGTTGCAGCTGGAGGGGCATCTGCTGCGTAAAACATGTGCTGGATAAGTTGGTTGGCGGTTGGCACCCCAGATTAATAAAGGGACTAAGCTGAAATTAATAAAATGTATTTTTATTTTTTGTGTTTTTGTTCCATTTTATTTTTTGTATTTTAATGTGTTTTTGTTGTTTTGTTTTGTTTTTGTTATTAAAAAAGGGTAAAAAAATTAGTATTTTGGTATTTATTTACTTTATCTTATGCTGTATTTATTTATTTCTCCTCCATTTCAATTTAATTAAATTTATTATTTTATTTTGTATTTGTTTATTTTTTGCATTCTAATTTAATTTAATTTTATTTAGTTTTTTATTTTTATTTTTGCTTATTTCTTCCATTTTAACTTAATTTTATTTATTTAAATTTATTTTGTTTATTTTTGTTTATTTCTTCCATTTTAACTTTATTTTGTATTTAAATTAAATTAAATTAAATTTATTTTGTTTATTTTATTTTATTTTATTCTTTAAGTCTGGATGGTTTCCACAGTCTTTTTTTTTTTTTTTTGAACAACAATTTTTATTTTAAACATTGTCATACAGATTGACAAAGGTTTAGTTTTTCAGTTTAGCAAAAAATCCACATAATGAATAAATTAAATATATAAAAAATAATAATAATAATACAAAAACAAAAATACAGCACGAATAATACAAATTCAAAATAACTTAACACACTTTGAAAGAAAAAGTAAACAAATAAATAAAAACCTTTATCCACTGAGATACACAGGACTGTCTTCTTTTTTCCAAGAACACGCAATTACATGTTTAGCTTCCAGCTAACATAAAATCAACAGCATCTTTCATGTTTGGTCACATCAAGTTCAATGGACAAATATGCAATATACACAAGCTGGGATCAAGAGGAATTACTTTACCAATGATTTGACTTACAATGTTCAGTATTTTAACCCAAAAGCAACTGACTTTAGAACATTCCCACATACAATCAAATAAAGTTCCTTTTTCTTGTTTACATTTATAGCATGTATCAGGGATATTTGGGTTAAAATGATGCAACTTAACTGGAGTTACATACTGTCTACTCAGCCATTATATTGAAGCAATCTAAAATGAGTGCTTGTTCTCTGAGTTTGGGCTTTTAGACAAGCTTCTTGCCACTCTTCCTCAGTTATATCAGCCTGCAGGTCAGACTGCCAAGCTTGAAGTCTATCATTAAATGACTCTTTGATTTGTCCACCAACTGTTTATATAAAACCGATACTTGACCTTCACCTTTTAAACAGTTAAGTATAATATTCTCCAAAATAGAAAGAGGGGGTTCAGCTAAATGGTGATCTTGTTTCTTCAAAGGACATAAAGTGAACTTCATCGTAGAGATCAGATATCCTGCTAATATCTTGATTTGACCAAATTTTAAAACCTGGATCGGCTCTACCGAGGCGAAAATTTTGATTCCCAAAAATTGGTGAGAAAACGCGAGAGCTGTGGAAATCCACCTAAATGAGTAAGAGCTTCAAACCAAACTGCCATTGTATTCCGGGTAAATGGATTTTTTTGTACATTGTATCAGCTTTTTAGTATCTCCTGAATACAGATACATTCCACAGTTTTTAAACCCGAATTCTTCTATTTGAATTTAATTGAATTTAATTTTTTTTATTTTCTTCCATTTTAATTTAATTAAATATTTGTTTATTTCTTTCCATTTTAAATATATTTTATTTTTGTTTATTTTTTCAATTTTAACTTTATTTTATTTATTTTTGTTTATTTTCTTCCAATTTAATTAAATTTATTTTAATTTAATTAATTTTTGTTTATTTTCTTCTATTTTATTTTATTTTATTTTATTCTTTAAGTCTGGATGGTTTCCACAGTCTTAAACTCGAAAATGTCTTGAAATGTCACATACATTACATTTTGAGCACAATCTCATATAATGATTATTTTGAAGAATTGTCAAAGTACATATTTTAAAATATGATTATTCTCCTAGAAATTAGTCTTTTTAGCACAATCTAATATTAATAATAATAATAATAATAAAATAATAATAATAATAATAATAATAACAACAACAATAATAATAATAATAATTAATTTCAAAATAAATTATTAAAATGCTTAATAATTATAATAATATTAATAATTCATTTCAAATAAATAATTAAAATGGCTTATTAATAGAAATAATAATAATAATAATAATAATAATAATATAATAATAATAATAATAATTATTATTATTATTATTATTTATTTATTATTATTATTATTATTATTATTATTATTATGGACATTTCTGTTTTTCTTTCTTTATTATTATTAGGTATAATTATTAATTTTATTAATGTAGTTATTTTAAAACAAAATTACTCTGTCAACACCTAATAAAATAGCATCTATTAAAAATAAATTAATGATCTGTTAAATAAATTCTTTTTTTTAATTTTGGGATTTTACAATGATTTTTAAAAACTGGTGGGAAATTGGGGTATATTGTGTGCAAGTAATCAGAGCATGCGGTTCATGTGCTTTCAGAATTATACAGTAAATGTCAGAAAAACATCAACTGAATGATGCTATCTATTATAACTTCACAACATGATGCAAAACAACAGGTTCGCGGTTGCTTTCAGTGCTCAATTAGTGATGATCTCCATGCAAACACAGCAGAGGGCTTGAGTTTGCGCTGGTGTTTTGACATGAGGGATTAAATTGAGCAGAAGTGAAAGGGCCGTTCGTCAGCACAGATGATCAGTGTGACTCCTCGATGCAAACATC
>CAIGQS010000141.1:88065-112743 GCA_903798195.1 Danio kyathit
AGTCACAAACAGTGTTGGAGTAATGCATTACAAGTATTTCTTGTTACTTATATTACTTTAGCAACCGCCTAGCAACTCCTTAGCAACCACCTAGCAACCACTCAGAACACCCTAGTTACTTTGTTACTTTTATTAAGTAACAAGTAAAGTAGTTAAAATGAAAACATAATCACATTGAGGAACAAACGCTGCAAGTTCTGAAAGAGATCAAGCCTCAGCCAGGGGTGCGTTTCCGGAAAACATTGTTAGCTAACTATAAGTTCCGTCGTTACATAGGGCCAGACGGAATCTGCATGTTTTTTGCAATTTCTGCGGAGAATTTTGGTAAAAATCTGCGGATATCTGCGGAATTATTTTGGGAGTCTCATACTGTAAGTAAAACGTTAATATGTGAAATATGTGTAATTTAAAAATTAAATAAATTCAGATTTACACACATTTACTCAAGTAAATAAACAGAATTAATGATGGGCTAAAAATCTGCAGAATTCTGCGGAAAATCTGCAGAATTCTGCGCTCGCAGATTCCGTGTGGGCCTACTCATGACACAAGCTATATGTGACCTATTATTGAAAAGCGGAACTCCAATGCAGAAAATGTAAACAATCTGTAGTGGCAATTTTGCACACAGCGTGTCTCAATAAGTTATTATTTACACTTATCCATTTATATTATATGCACATATGCAGTCCTGCGGCATGGAACTACCAAACTACTCGAAGTCACTATCAAATCCTATCCCGCGCCGCACTGTTGCGAAGTCTTGTTTGAAATAATTTCGGTCTCAGTGCCTATTTACCTGTAAGAGTGCGGTGATTTGCATTGCTTGGAATTATTTTCTAAGATAAAACATAATGCAAATGAAGAAGGTTATTAAATAAGTTTTTAAAAATCAGCCGGAAGTTAAGGCCTATTAAATAAGTTTAAAAATAGTTAAATAAATGAGCAAATAAGAAACATAACACTGCCGCGCCCCCTTATCTGTCAGCGATCTCAGTGGTGGACGATATGGCGATCTGAAAATTATATTGCCCAACACTAGCCGTGAGATAGCATTGGTCTGTCATAGCATATGGTCTGTTCTTCACTGAAGCTTTAACAGAAGTGTGTGCCGCATGTTCACTTCTGACGTAGGCTACTCAGCCTGTAGCCTAGTTTTGGTTTTTTAAATATAATGTTGCATTAGTTAAAATGTCTTAATTTTTATTTTTAAAGTTTATATAGCTATAAAATGAATGCTTAGCTTATTTCGTTGTGACGATTAAGCAAGAATCATAATGCATTGCATATTCGGCTCATTCTTCAGTAGCCTCAACACAGGCTGGTAGCCTAGATTTAAACGGATCGTTTATAAGAATGAGCGATTAATAGATTAATTGATCGTTAATTTAAATGATCATCGATCACGGGATTTTGTAAAAACTGATATCCCTAGTTCAAAGTAAAAAAAGGAAGAAGAAAGATCATGCTTTTATGATGTTAGTTTTAATACATTAAAAAGATTTCAATCAGAAAAATCCTCTGGCTTTTTTCAGTTTTTTTTGCTGTATCGAAAACATACCGAACCGTGACACCACTGTGTCGTATCAAACCGAACCGTGATTTTTGTGAACTGTTACACCCCTAATATATATATATATATATATATATATATATATATATATATATATATATATATATATATATATATATATATATATATGTATATATATATATATATGTATATATATATATATATATATATATATATATATATGTATATATATATATATATGTATATATGTATATATATATATATGTATATATATATATATATATATATATATATATATATATATATATATATATATATATACAGTATATATATATATATATATATATATATATATATATATATTTATATATATATACACACAGTTGAAGTCAGAATTATTAGCCTCCCTTTGAATTTGTTTTTCTTTTTTAAATATTTCCCAAATGATGTTTAACAGAACAAAGAAATTTACACAGTATGTCTGATAATATTTTTTCTTCTTGGGAAAGTCTTATTTGTTTTATTTTGGCTAGAATAAAAGCAGTTTAAAAAAATTTTTATAACCATTTTAAGGTCAAAATTATTAGCCCCTTTAATCTATATATTTTTTCCGATAGTCTACAGAACAAACAATTGTTATTCAATAACTTGCCTAATTACCCTAACCTGTCTAGTTAACCTAATTAACCTAGTTAAGCCTTTAAATGTAACTTTAAGCAGTATAGAAGTGTCTTAAAAAATATCTAGTCAAATATTATTTACTGTCATCTTGGCAAAGATAAAATAAATCAGTTATTAGAAATGAGTTATTAAAACTATTATGTTTAGAAATGTGCTGAATGTGCTTCTCTCCGCTCATAGATATATACACTAGATGTCGCCTACCCTACTGTTGTCTATTAGAAGGAATGCGTCAATAGAGCCGCCATTTTAGTACAGGGTAGTGCTCCTTTGAAATGAATGCAGGACCAAGGTGAAGTGGAGAACTGTGGCCATCCAAAGCCAGAGATATACACATATACACATATATCTATGATCGAGAGTTTTCCCTGGTGGTCCGTATGCAAATATTTTTTTAAATTACGAAATATTTTAATTTTACATCACTTTTCTACATTGATGAATGTGACCGCATGGGCATTCCTGACAAAGAGTGTGTGTTTGTGTGCATGGAAATGTATTATTCTCTCTCCCTGTTTAAATTGATCTAATCCATGTCCTGAAACACACCCCGTCTCCTGCTTTCACTTCTCATTCTGACGGAGGGAGCGATTCGTTTGTGAATGAATCTCCCTTATGAACGACTCGTTCACTTAGCCGACAATAATACAAGTTTCTGGCAGCGCAGAGTCTTGTTGTCATATTTCATAACATTGTTTGCTTATTTTATTCAACAAAACTAGCATAAGCTTAGAATTTAGCGCGAGTTGATGCTACTTTGCCTGATGGTCACTGCAGTAAGAGACTGTATTATCATCAATAACGTGACTTGTTAAGCACAAAAGTTCATAACATACAAAAACATAAAAAACGAAATCTTACCTAAGAAATGTGATGACTTTGTGCTTTGTTTTCTTTGTTTGCTCGTTACTACACCCGTACACAGCGCTAAAAGTCCAGCATCTTCACATTTTCACACTGTCTTGACTAGTGCGGTTGAATGACGTTTGTCCTAGGAGCACTGTACCAATGTGGCGGCGCTATTGACGCATCTTCAGGGTCCCTATGCGATATCTAGTGTATATATCTATGCTCTCCGCTGAACAGAAATTGGGGATATTTTTCTATATATGTCTTTTTATATATAATATATACAATTTTAAATATTTGCAAAATAAATAAATAAATCACAAACTGCAAAACAATTTAGCTGCTTTTAAAAAAAATCGAATTAATTGTATTTTATTTCTATTTTAATTAATTCTATGATGTAAAGGACATGCAAACACTGCTAAATGTTTAGCTATAAACTCTACTGACTGGATGTAATGTAATATGTAATGTAATTTGATACCACACACCAAATGAAAAAAAAAAAAAAAAAAAAATTCAGCTTTTCCCGGACAGCATAAACGTGTGTTCAGTGATGATGATGTGACGACTGACCAGACTCGGAAGGTGCAAAGAATAGTGTCAAACAGCCATGTGTATATGTCTTATTCTGTCGCAAAATGCGGCTAAAATTCCTTCACGATGTTAATAGTTTGACTCAGGTCTTTACATGGCTGTACTGCGCTTCAATAATGCGACTGAAATAGGAATACTCCACGACTTAATTCCATTTGTGTTTACGACGATTATGACTTTAAGCATATCTGATGTGCTATTCCATCGCAATGTTATGAACCACAATGTGTGTGGCTGCAGTTGTAGCCTCTGTTGGACGCGGCAGCCACTGAACTGAAAGCGGTTACATCACACCCGCCTGTCCAACCGAGTGACACGTGGAAATCCGACGCCAGCCTGGGTTGCCAGATGTGTGGAAACTGCTTGATTTGCAGTTTAAATCCAATCCTGCCTTCGATCTTCAATGCTAATTTCACCGTCGCGCTCCATCATAATATCACACCTCACAAGATAACTCTTTACCTCGACGAGAAATTTCATCACGATTTAATCTCGCGAGATATTGTCATATGAGATCTTGTCACACCTCTAATATATAATCCAGCATTATACTGTATATGTATAAGAGGCACCACTGGCTAGTTAGGAAAATGTGCAGTTACAATAACTAAATAAAAATATTTCATATATGAAATGATATGCATATGAAAAAAACAGCTGATTTGATATAGTTTTAGCATAAAGCACATGTATTAACATTTCTTACTGACTGTAGAGCTTTTTCATTTTGATTGGTTTTCTTACCAGAAAAAAAGAGCATGTTTTAACCAAATGGAGTCTCAGTTGTTGCTGTCATTTCGGCTGGGGTCCTAAATCTGCTCCTCTCATCTCATTTGTCCTGTACTGGAACACTGGTTTCACTGGAGTTTTGAATGGCAATGAGGGACTTAAGAGGCAGATGTTGTATTGGAACTGATATTTAGAAGCAAAGAAGGGAGAGTCGCTACTAACAAGAAGAAAAACGTTTTCTTTTTGTCGCTCAAGGTTAGCGGAAGGAAAGGTAATGCTGTGAATGTGTCGTGACAGTTTGAGAAAGTTTGAGGAATCTGATTTGTCGAGCCAAGGTCATTCAGGACGAGTATGTTAAAGCAAATAGAACAGATATTTGTGGAGGCTTTTATGTCTTAGTTATTCAGCATTGTAAAGCTTTAGTGAATCAGCTGTTTAATCATTATAATTCAAATCTTTTTTGATGTAATACGTTAAAATGTACAGTTATAATATATTATAAAATCTACACATTATAGAAATATCAATTGAATTTGTTTTATGGGCATACCTGCCAACATTTGGTTTGTAAATTCCAGGAGAGGGGGTGTATTACGTCATATGCTAATTTGCATATTACTGACGTCATTGCGTTCTACCATTTCTGTTTGTTTAACAGCCTATGGTAAATAAATGGGGTATTTTATATTCGCACTACGCTTTATGTAAGCTTGTCAATTTAACTAAATGTATTGCTGTTTGAATACAGTATACCATTATAGATGAGTAGGGAATTTGCAGTAATCTCTCAGACGTAATATACTCAGACAAGTTCTGAAACTCTCACTTAAAACATCTTTGATTTTGCAACAAGAATAAACGGTCAAATTAAATTGTTAAAATAAAGGAGAAGCAGATCGGGTTGACTGTACAAGGGAAATACCTTCAAACTGCCACCTGTTCTAAATCATTTGCCGTCGGTACGCAGAGAGGTGCTCTGCTCTCAGGCTGCAGGGGAGGGGCCGGCGGCATCATCACCCGCAGCTCGTTGAGAAGAGTAGGGACGGTACAGTAATGGACAAACGCCAGTAACACACAAAAAAGTCGCTAGATTTGTCGCTAGTCGCTTTTTTGAAAATTTTTCGCTAAGTTAGCAACACTGGCGCAAACTGAAGAGCGGGAGGGGTGAGAGGTTTGGGAAGATGGGGGTGCGCAAACTGTAGCGCGCGACCGGAAGAGCACAAGCACCAAGTTTCAGCCCGGACTGTACCAAAATGCTGAGGAGCGGGGGGCGGGGGAATTCCGGGAGTTTACCGGGAGACAGAACAATACGGGAGACGGGTCTGAAATACGGGAGACTCCCGGGAAAAACGGGAGTGTTGGCAGGTATTTTTATGGGAGCGTTAAATTCACATATATGTTTTCTTTACTTTTATACTGCACTGTATTTTTATAAACAGGACCAAAATCTATTATTTTAATAAAAAATATAGAATTGAAATATAAATATTACAGATTCACTTTTTTAAAAGCATTGCATCAATGCTATAATGTATAATTACATGTATCATTATAATAAAAATATGTTATTAAATTGAAATGATCCATAAAAGTTTAATTTATTTAAAACAATTGGATATTTAGTATTAAAATTAGTATTTAGTGAACAGGTAATGAAAATCCAACTGTATTGTACAATTATATTATATTATATTATATTAATCATTTATTCATTTTCTTTTTGGCTTAGTCCCTTTATTAATCAGGGGTCACCACAATTATTCAGCATATGTTTTACGCAGCGGATGCCCTTCCAGCTGCAGATGGGTGTTTCCCATCACTATTAAACACCCATACACTCTCATTCTCACACAGACACTAAAGACAATTTAGCTTACCCAATTCACCAATAGCAGATGTCTTAGTACTTGTGGGGGAAATAATTATCTTATATTTCTCTTTAAAAAGATTAAAAGAGCTTATGTCATTTAGAGAGACATGTTTGGGCAAAACATGGTGTTTAGTTTGATACACTTAGGCCTCTATCTTAAGGTAATAAGCGCAAAGTCTAAAGAGCATGAAGCAGAACAACTTTAACTTATGCTATTTTATAATGGGAAAAACAGTCATCGCACCAGGCGCATACTCTAAAAAGGTTGTCCTTATTCTCTTAATGAGCTATGAGTGTATGACCATAAGCTGCATTAAACCAATCAGAGGCCCATCTCCCATTCCCTTTAAGAGTCAGTTGCGCATTATACTTTTTACATGGCGAATTTTGTAGGCGTAAAAACTGAACACTTCACTAGCGAGATGTTAAAAACCATCTGTGGCCTCTCCTATTCGGCCTTTTAATTTGACTGTGGATTCGGGAATTGGAGGTGGGGGCACTTCACAAAAAGACATCTATTACATATTTATTTTAGCAATATTATTTGTTAATCGAAAAAAATGTTCAAACTATTTCTAAATTCAGTTCTGATTTACAGCAAACTAATATATAAACAACAACATAACTGTGAGTTATATCCAAACACACTTCCTATTCCTATGCCCCATATGGTTATGCATATGTTTCTAAAACAGGTGGACAAATTTAAACAAAAACTGATAAAAGAAATATCAATGTGCATATAATAAATACTACTACTAACAATAACACTAAACTACGGAAGTCCTAAGAGGCCATGCATTAAAATATTTTTTCTCTCTTGTTATGTCGTGATCACGACTAAATTATCTCGTGATCTCGACATAACAACTCATTTTCTCGTGATCTCGACATAACAAAAAGTTATGTCATGATCACGACTTAATAAAGTTGTTATGTGGGGATAACGACTTAATTTTCTCATGATCTCGACATAACAAAAAGTTGTTATGTCGTGATCACGACCTATTTTTTTTTTTTGCTTTTATTTATTTATGTATTTATTATTATTATTATTATTATTATTATTATTATTATTATTATTATTATTATTATTATTAATAATAATAATATCTGGCAAACATCTGGCCAGAGAGTCTACACCGGCCCTGCGAACAGGAAGAGAATAGCCCAACTGCAGACACGCATTTGTGCAACACATTAAAGGCGTTCAGAACAGCCATAATATGAGAGCAAACGCTCGTGTTCATGATTAATCTACATATATGATTATATTTACGTATTGGATTATATACCATTATTTACAATAATATTCCCTCAACTGTTACCATTTTAAGGCAACTTTATATGGCGCAAAATAAGTTGCTGCATGCATGAATTAAATTATGAAGAATGATGAAGATCCTGCACTTGCTTTGATCCTTTCCGCAAATTATTTACAACTTTATAAATGCGACATAGAGTTGCTTTAAAATGGTAACAGTTGATGCAAATTATTGTAAATAATTATCATATACATGAACATAATCATGAATTTACATTAATCAGGAGCACGAGCGTTTGCTCTCATATTATGGCTGTTCTGAATGTGTCCTTTAATGTGTTGCACGAATGCGCGTCTCCAGTTATTCTCTCCCTGTTCGCAAGGCCGGTGTCCTGACATTTGCCAGATAATAATACTAATACTACTACTATACTACTAATACTACTAATAATAATAATGAATACATAAATAAATAAATTAAAGCAAAAAAAAAAAGTTGTGATCACGACATAACAAGTTTTTGTTATGTCGAGATCACGAGAAAAATACTTTTTTTGTTATGTCGTAATCACGACAAAACAAGAGAGAAAAAAAAATATTTTTTTTATACTTAGGACTTCTGTACTAAACACATGTGAAATGTGATGAATAAACTGACTACAACAGAGACAGATTTCACCAAAAGCCCCCTGAGTTGAAAAGTATGGGAGGAGGTAGCGGCTTTATATTTATGTAGACCGAGGCTATTCAATTAGTTTGTCATGGGGGCCAGTTCATGAAAAGCATCCCAAATTAGGGGCCGGAGAGATATGACTTGCAATATGAGTGATGACACAACAGCAATATAAGAGCCCATAAGCTGTATTTTTGCTCCTTAAGACACCCACGTTGGCTTTTTCTACATTAAAATGTTAATATATTGTATTTTGAACTACATAACATCACTGCATTGTACAATGTGGCATTTTTACAAACATATTCAGATGTTGTATTTCGAAGCACAACAAAGTCAGTGTATTGCTCAAGTAGGCTTCTTTTACATTCAAACACATTCATATGTTACGTTTTGAACTGCATAACAATTAGGGATGCAATGAATATAGATTTTGGTTGTACGATTATATAGTCTGAAGAATAATCATGGTTTCACGGTTATCACGATTATTATGCATTCATTACATTCAAAACACTGCTAATTTAGAAAATCACATGAAAACTGCTGATATTTTAAAGTGTTGTTTATTGCTGCTCAGTAACCAAATACAGCACAAAATATTAATAAAAAAACAAACAATAGTCCATTTCTCTCTTTGGGCTTGAAAAATAAATGATTTAAACATGAGTGATAATTTTACAATGAAAATAAATGACAGAACAATGAATAAATATATACAAATAAGAATAAATACAAAATAGTATTTGTCTAATGTTAATTTAAGCTATATATTAGCTAAACATTTAAATGAACTGTTGATGTTATCTGCCTTCATACATAATCATTTTAATAATTTGTAATAATTCGTCTAACGTATATTTGTTTACATTGCACTGAAAGCCACGCACAACTCTTATCAATACAGCGTGAGATCATTTCTACTGTGTGCGCCTGAAGCTCACGTCTCCATTGGAAACAATGAACTTGCGTGCGGAAAAGACACAATATGTGAACGACCTGCTGCTATCGTTAATCCAATGTGCGTGCGTATTGGCATAACATTGTTTAGTTGCAGCAGTTTTGTTCCACGCAACAGAAGCGCAACGTTGAGAAGCCTTTATGATAAATTAACCGCAATAAATTAAATCGCAATTAATGGTGCAATTGGCTAATCGTTGCATCCCTATTAATGATAATGCATTGTACAAAAGGACTTTTCTACAAACATATCCAAATGGTTCGGCTGCTCGCGCCACTCGCTTAATGTTAGGTGATCATGCTCTGTGCAGCCTTCAACTGCAACGCGTGCTGTATTGGTCAGTGTATCGTTTGGTCATTTGGATTTTCATTTTAGAAAGGGATATTACAAAACGAAAAACGAGACGTTTTTTTGTTTTTTTTTCGTTCTAAAATCCAAAAACTAATATTGAAATATTTTTTATTGTGAAAAAGCGGAAAAGCTAAATTAAACAAAATATTTGATTTTCATTTTTTATTTTGAATAACAAAAAATGTAATCTCCATGAAACAAAAACGAATAAAGGCTTGTTTTTTTATATTCCGAAAACCAGATAGGCCGACTCATTCAGGCTTTGTTTATTTACGAATATGAGCTATTCAGCACCAGCTGTTCTGACGGTCTATTTTGCAACGCTGCTTGCTCAAAGTTATAATGCATTGATTGATATTTACCAAAAACACATTGAATGACACATGAATGACAGTAAAAAGCAGCAATTAAAAGAAAAAGTCAATTTTCTAGCATAACCTATAAATGTGGCAGTAGGCTATTTTTTTTTATAATTTCAACTCATGTATTAAAAATCAGTATATATGATTATAGGTCATATTAGGCAATAAAATAGGCTGTATTTGGGGTGAAGATGCACACAACGGCGGTCTTAAAGTTCATTATCAACTGTAGCAAAGTTTTAGTAATGTTATCCGATAGTCCGCTTTGGAAAACATTGGGATGCTTATGACGGTGTTTTTGAAACATGCTGAACGCCTTTCAGATTAAATGAATTATGTTTATTTTAATTTCGAACTACAGTATAACGCTGAGAGATGACTTGTTGAAATGTGCGCAATGATTCCAAACGAATGTCCAATGTTACTGTCACTCCTGAAGTGGAAGTGAGTTTAACAATAAACTTTATTTTCAGAAAACTGTTCAGTAAAGCAACGCAAAAACATTCATATATCGTCAAATATGTTCCATTTAAAATGCTGCTATGTAAAAAAAAATATATAATAATAAAATATATTATTATATATTTATATATTATATTTAAATATGTATATATTATAATAACTGGCTTTAATGAGGAAAAAAGTAATAGCCTATAGTAGGCTAGCCTGTGTGTGGTAGCATTGCGTCACCAAGAATGAGTGGGCCTATCTGGTTTCGGAATATAAAAAACAAGCCTTTATTAGTTTTTGTTTATGGTGATTTTATTTTTTGATCAATTTTTGAATTTAGCTTTTCCGTTTTTCACAATGAAAAAGAAAAATGCCTCGTATTTCAATATTCGTTTTTGGATTTTAAAGCGAAAATCAAAAAACAGCTTGTTTTTCGTTTTTCAATATCCGTTTCTAAAATAAAATCCAATGACCAAAAGATACACTGACCTGTATTGAACAGACGCATGTCACTTCATAACTATAGCGGGCGTTTTTCAACTAAACTAAATTTATTTTTGATGTCTTGGTCACACTATTTGGAGGGCCAGAACAAATTGCCTCAGGGGCCGGGTTCGGCCGGCAGGCCGCCAGTTGAATAGCCCTGATTTAGATAATAATATATATTTTACATGTTAATCCTTTAATTTTTAAAGATATTTTGTACTGCATCACATCCCTGTGTATCTATTAAGCAATGTCTAATGACTGATCACTAATATGTCCTTTAAATAAAAAGTAAAAACCTTCTGGCATTGACTTTAAACCGTTTAATTGGTCAATGGAGCGGCCTATTACAGTTGCCTCAAAATAATAATAGTAACACACCAACAATGCGCCTTAACGCACCTCCTTTTTTAAGGTACAGTACAGTAAGTGGTTGCAAACAATTTCTGTGGGCTGAATTTAAACGAACAAATTCAATTTTGAAATTTTAAACTTTTTTTGTTTAAATTCAGCCCATATAAATTGTTTTCAACCCCTTGCCTTAAAAAAAATTGTAAATCCAATCAACCATTTTTTTTTCAGTGTATTTGCTATTCAAACAACGTAAAAACAATACCGGCGTTGGGAAGTGTATGATCTGCAGATGATGCAACCAATTTTCCTTTTTAAAATTGTGATCCAAAAAATCTGAGGATGCATGTTTCCACCAACTAAATTCATTATGTATGTGCTGTACTTTCTGTACGAAGGCATTTGTTTGCAGATTTCACCGGCTTCATTTGCTCTATTTATTGTAGCACACAAATTCTCTGCGACCTTGAGCATAGAGATCCTTTTTTTCCCCCCCCGTAGGTTTCTTTCATAATCTGTTGTGAAGAGAACTCAAGGTTTAGCTAATGCCTCCGTCTTTCTTCTGCTGGCCCTGTTGTGCTGCTTATGAAGGATTGCGGCCCATTTTCTCTTCACTGATTTTCTCTATAGAAATCAGAGTCAGAAACACTTCACACTCTCCAGCGTTGATTCATACAATGATGCATCACACTGGAGAACATTAATTAGATTAAAGAAGAAAAAGAAAGAAAGAGTCACTGTCTCTTCACAGTTATTAGGCAGAGACTATTAGGATTGTAAGATTTCTGTTTCTGAAATTAGCACAGAGAAACAGGACCAACTCTCGAAGGAACATACAGCAAACCTGCTGTAATGAGAGAGAGAGACCCCGGAAACAAACGAACTGCCTGAATAAACGAACTAAATAAATAAATAGGTGGACTAGAGTCAAGTTACAGTATGAATCAGTGAGCAAATTTGATTGAGTCTGTAGGGAATGGAATCAAAAGAGAGCAGTTACAAAATGAGTCACTGAGCAAATCTGAATGAATCTTTTAAGGATGGAATCCACAGAATCATGTCACAAAATGAATTCATGAATCAATAACGTTTAGTGAATGGAATCAAAAGAGTGCAGTTACAAAATGAGTCACTGAGCAAATCTGAATGAATCTTTTAAGAATAGAATCTATAGAATCATGTCACAATTAATTACTGAACCAATAATATTTAGTGAATGGAATCAAAAGAGTCAAGATAGAAATTGAGACACTGACCAAATCTTAATTAATATTTTAAGGATAGAATCCATATAAACATGTCAAAGAATTAATTACTGAACCAATAGTCTTTAGTGAATGGAATCAAAAGAGTCAAGTTCACTTATGAATCATTGAGCAAATGTGAATGAATCTTTTATGGATAGAATTAATAGACTTGTGTCACAAAATTGATTCATGAACCACTAGGTTTTAGTGAATGGAATCAAAAGAGTCAAGTGACAAAATGAGTCACTGAGCAAACCTGAATGAATCTTTAAAGATAGAATCGTGTCACAATTAATTACTGAGCCAATAGTCTTTAGTGAATGAAATCAAAAGAGTCAAGTTAGAGAATGAGTCACTAAGCAAATCTGAATGAATCTTTTAAGGATAGAACCCATAGAATTTTGTCACAAAATTTATTCATGATCCAATAACTTTTAGTGAATGGAATCAAAAGAGTCAAGTTACAAATTTAGTCACTGAGCAAATCTGAATGAATATTTTAGGGATGGAATTCATAGAATCGTGTCAGAAAATGAATTCATGAATCAATAACATTTAGTGAATGAAATCAAAAAAGTGCAGTTAGCAAATCTGAATAAATCTTTTAAGCATGGAATCCATAGAATCATGTCACAATTAATTACTGAACCAATAGTCTTTAGTGAATGGAATCAAAAGAGTCAAGTTCACTAACGAATCATTGGGCAAATCTACATGAATCTTTTATGGATGGAATTCATAGAATCGTGTCACAAAATTAATTCATGAACCACTAGGTATTAGTGAATAGAATCAAAAGAGTCAAGTTACAAAATGAGTCACTGTGCAAATCTGAATGAATCTTTAAAGATAGAATTGTGTCACAATTAACTGCTGAACCAATAGTCTTTAGTGAATGGAATCAAAAGAGTCAAGTTAGAAAATGAGTCACTAGACAAATCTGAATGAATCTTTTAAGGCTAGAATTCATAGAATCGTGTCACAAAATTAATTCATGAACCACTAGGTATTAGTGAATAGAATCAAAAGAGTCAAGTTACAAAATGAGTCACTGAGCAAATCTGAATGAATCTTTAAAGATAGAATTGTGTCACAATTAACTGCTGAACCAATAGTCTTTAGTGAATGGAATCAAAAGAGTCAAGTTAGAAAATGAGTCACTAGACAAATCTGAATGAATATTTTAAGGCTAGAATTCATAGAATCGTGTCACAAAATGATTCATGAACCACTGGGTTTTAGTGAATGGAATCAAAAGATTCAAGTTACAAATTGAGTCACTGAGCAAATCTGAATAAATCTTTTAAGGAAGGAATTCATAGAACCGTGTCACAAAATTAATTAATGAACCATTTGATTTTAGTGAATGGAATTTAAATAGTCAGTTTGCAAAATGAGTCCCTGAGCAAATATGAATGAATTTTTAAAAGGACAGAATTCATAGAATCGTGTCAGAAAATGTATTCATAAGTCATTCGAATTTAGTGAATGGAATCAAAAGAGTTAAGTTACAAAACTTGAATGAATCTTTTAAGCATGGAATCCATAGAATCAATTAGTTTGTGAACTAGTGAATGGAATCAAAATAGTTAAGTTACAAAATGAATCAGTGAACAGTTATGAATGAATCACCTGAGAATAGAATCACAAGTATCAAGTTACAAGATGAATCAGCAAACAGAATGAGTGAATAATTTACACATTAAATTAAACGAGTCAAGTAGTTTTTATTTATTTATTTTTATTTTTGTTTGTTTGTTTGTTTGTTTAGTTTTATGTTGTCCTGCCACTATAAGTCAATATTAGTGAAATTTGTTTTGATGAACAATGGCAAAAAAGCAAGACTCTGTCTCAAGGTGATAACACGTATCATTTAATGATTCATCATTCTCTCTATCTGCAGTTTCATACTTGAATGGAACGCTATTATGAACATGATAATCCTTACAGGCTCTCTTCAAAGTTATACCATACCATTACTGTCACGTTGCACTATATTCACTTCCAGAATGCACTTCACGCTCGCTTGCCCTTATTCCTTGCCGATAACAAGGTATGTGGCTATACTGTAGAGGTAAAGCATAATTACTGTATTTTGCTATTTGAAGGTTTACAAAATGATGGTCTGTTCACACAAAGTTAGTTTTTTTACATTATTCAAAAACAGTACAGTGTTTAATTAATTTGACTTTGAATTTCTTCACATTCAAAGTACAATTGTAGATTTTGATTTGTCAGCCACTTCTTTCACCTAAAAATTGTATAAAGTGATTCAGATTTAATACACTGATTCATGTTTACTGATTCATTTATCAAGTTCACCCCTTAAAGATTCATTCTTTTTTTATTGACTGTTTTTTTTCCATTGACAAAGGACTTGTTTAGATTTGTTCACCGATTTGTTTTGTAGCTTGAGTCTGTTGATTCAATTCCCAAAAGGTTTATGCAGACTTGTTTACTGATTCATTTAGTGAGGCAACTCTTATTTAAAAAGATATGTTTCAGTCACTTCTTTCCCAAAATGTATAAACAAACAAATAAATAAATAAGGCAGCATGGTGGTGCACAGCAAGAAGGTCGCTGGTTCGAGTCCCGCCTGGGTCAGATGGCATTTCTGTGTGAAGTTTGCACGTTCTCCCCGTGTTTCCTCCGGGTGCTCTGGTTTCCCTACAAGTCCAAAGACATGCGCTATAGGTGAATTGGGTAAGCTAAATTGTCCGAAGTGTATGTGTGTGAATGAGAAGATATGGGGGTTTCCCTGTGATGGGTTGCGGCTGGAAGGGCATCCGCTGTGTAAAACGTGTGCTGGAAAAGTTGGCGGTTCATTCCGCTGTGGCGACCCCAGATTAATAAAGGGACTAAGCTGAAAAGAAAATGAATGAATGAATAAATAAATAAATAAACAATCCAGTCAATGCATTAACAGTGGTTCATTTATATATTTACTGATTCATTTTTACGTAGTATTTTTAGGTTCTGTTTCCAACGTTCCGACTTCTTGTTGATCATTTGGAAAAGTGGCAGAAGGTAGATTTTTCCCATGAATCTGTTGAACTGCATCTCAATCATCACAAATACTGCAGAGTACCTATAGGAACTCACATGGACCCAAGATTTCCACAGAAATCAGTCAAGTTTGGTGAAGAAAATATCATGGTTTGGGGTTAAATTCTGTATGGGGGTGTGCGAGAGATCTGCAGAGTCAACATCAACAGCCTGAGGTATCAAGACATTTGTGCTTCCCATTACATTACAAACACAGGAGAGGGCAAATTCTTCAGCGGGATAGCGCTCCTTCTCATACTTCAGCCTCCACATCAAGTTCCTGAAAGCAAAGAAGGTCAAGGTGCTCCAGGATTGGCCAGCCCAGTCACCAGATCCAAACATTATTGAGCATGTCTGGGGTAAGATGAAGAAGACATTGAAGATGAATCCAACAAATTTTGATGAACTCTGGGAATCCTGCAAGAACGCTTTCTTTGCCATTCCAGATGACTTTATTAATAAGTTATTTAAGTCATTGCAGAGATGTATGGATGCAGTCCTCCAAGCTCATGGGAGTCATGCACAATATCAATTCTTTTTCCACTGCACCATGACTTTATATTCTATACTGCACATTTATTTCTGTTAAGTGACAAGACTTTTGTCCAAGCAAAGTCAAACCTTACTGTCCTAATTAAATAGTTTAAAAAGTCTTGATCTCATCTAGAGGCCTTTGCCTTTCATATTAGCCATTTCTGATACCAAATGATCAACTAGAAGTCAAGTTATTATTTGTTGTTCCTAAAACTTGGATAAGCGACAATACTTTTGTCAGGTAGTGTACTTACGTTTATATAAATTAAATAAATCAATTTAAATTTGCTCACTGATTTTTCTAACATAGCTCTTTTAACTCCAATGATGAAATGATTTATCTGAGATTAATGTTATAAATGAACTCTTGATTCAATTTCCCAAAGATTCATTCAGATTTGCTTAAACTGATTATTTTGATTAATTTGTACTGATTATCATTTAATTTGACCTGATATATTTTCAAACGCAAGTGATTTTTTAATGCATCTGTTTTGATTTCATTGGTTTATTATTCGTTTAGATTATTCATTGATTACTTTTGAAAATTCAGATTTGTTTATTGACACATTTTGAAATGCGACCATATTGATTCCATTCAATCAAGATTTGTTTAGAAATTTATTTATTAATGCAACTCCTTTTATACCATTTACCAAATATTTATGCAGATTTGTCACTGATTCGTTTAGAAAACATACTTTTTGGATTTTATCAAGCAAAGTTTTATTAATATTTACTCAATAATCCACTAATGCATTTATAAATCGGTTCACTGATTCATTCTCCGACAATTTCTTTGGCTGTTGACCAGCAAGCACCTTTTTCCCCACTATTTGAAAGCAGAAAAACAAGCTTCAAAAGGCAGAGGCTTCAGTAAACAAGCCGGTTCTTTGGAAAAAAAAAAAAACCCATCACTGATTTGTCTAGAACAGGAAAAAAACACAACCATTGTTGAGAATCATTGGATTTGATATCAACATTCTTTTCCACACATGTGTGAAGGAGGAAACTTGTCAAAATTGGCTTGCAGCTTTCCTTCATGAATCAAACAATAGCCAACAGCACTATCCATTATTGATGGCTGAAATACAAATAACACTACACTTTCAGCTTGAAGGTGAACCAACAAACAGCCGTTCCCTTAAGTACAGATGAGTCAGAGGAGGCTTTACATCATCAGATCTGAGGCTCTGCTACTCTCTCTTCAGCCTCTATCATCCATGCCATCAGCACAGTACAAACAAAACTGGAAATGAATTTTCACTTTCCAATTTCTGTCTGCTAATGGGAGAGTTCCTCGTGTCCCGACAAACCACACACACTCGAAGTAGCGACCTGTCCTTCACAGTTTTGTTAAAGCTTGCAGTTATGAGTGGCCTTGTTGCTTTAAATTTTAAAACACAAAGATGCAGTTCTCTGAAGGCAGTGCTAGGTGTCTGACTACTGACTGAATATTTTCCCACACAGCCTTCTGGGCGCAACAATGCATTGAAATGGTATGAACCGTTGCAGGGCTGATCATATTGGTATTACTTTTTATTTTCATTATCATAACATCATCATTCATTCATTTATTTTCTTTTCAGCTTAGTCCCTTTGTTAATCAGGGGTCGCCACAGCGGAATGAACCGCCAACTTATCCAGCACATGTTTTACGCAGCAGATGTCCTTCCAGCCGCAACCGATCACTGGGAAACATCCATACCCTCTCATTCACACTCATACACTATGGACAATTTAGCTTACCCAATTCACCTATAGCGCATGTCTTTGGACTTGTGGGAGAAACCGGAGCACCCTGAGGAATCCCACGCGAACACAGGGAGAACATGCAAACTCCACACAGAAACGCCAACTGACCCAGCTGAGGCTCATACCAGTGACCTTCTTGCTGTGAGGCGACAATCCTACCCACTGCGCCACCACGCCGCCTCATCATCATCATCATCATCATCATCATTATTCATTCATTTTCTTTATTAATCCAGGGTGGCCACAGTGGAATGAACCGCCAACTTATCCAGCACGTTTTTACACAGCGGATGTCCTTCCAGCCACAACCCATCTCTGGGAAACCTCCACACACACTCATTTACACTTATACACTACGGACAATTTAGCCTACCCAATTCACCTGTACCACATGTCTTTGGACTGTGGGGGAAACCGGAGAACCTGGAGGAAACCCACGCAAACGCAGGGAGAACATGCAAACTCCACACAGAAACGCCAACTGACCCAGCCGAGGCTTGAACCAGCGACCTTCTTGCTGTGAGGCGACAACACTACCTACTGCGCCACTGCGTCGCCGATCATCATCATCATTATTATTATTATTACTATTAATATTATTATTATTATTATTATTATTTAAGATACAGATTTGCCAAATATATTCTACTGTTTTTTAAGGAACACTCGCCTTTTTGGAAATTCTTTATTTTTTTCTCAACAGTCGAGTTTTACCTTTTTTTTAATCCATTCAGCCAATATCCAGGTCTGGAAGGAGCACTTTTAGCTTAGTTTAGCATAGATCATTGAATCGGATTAGACCATTAAGCTGAAGTCACACTAGAGTCTGAGCTTGCGAAATTCTGTCGTACGGCGCTGCGAAAAGGGGCGGGATTAAACAAGATGATTAGACATTAAAAAAAGTGAGCGATTGCTCCATGTTTTAAATTTCTCTCCAGAGAGGTCATGTTTTGATCCTGGATTGGTCTCACGCAGTCAAGTGATGCGATTTCGCAGGTCAGAGTTCACCAAGCTTGAACTTTGCACCGAAGCGAAATGCGAAACTCGACGCACGACCCTGCGTTTCCGGTCTGACGCATTCGCGTGCGTATGAATGGAAGTCTATGGGGAGTGAAGTCCAGTGTGACCGCGGCTTTAGTGTTATGATTGCCAGTGGTGTTGTTTCTGCTGGCGATTTACATCCTGTAGTTTGTTACAATCGCCAGCAGGGTTTTCTGTATGGGAGATTACTGCTGAACAAACTACAACAACCAGAACCCCCTGTGCTCATCAACTCCTGCAACAGCTGACAATAATCCAAACACTCACACACAGACACAGCTGCTGCTCATCTACACTGATTAAAGGACTATAAATACACCTCACCTTCATTCACACTTTGCTGAGTCTTGTTTCAGTACGAACATTACGAAGCGGATTCCTGGTTTGGTTTCCTGTGTATTGATCTTTGCCTTGTTCCACGTTTTGATTCATTGCCGCCTTGCCTGATCTCTCGCCTGTATACTGACCACGTCTTTTTGATTTTCTTTGTACTACTGTTTTGCTCCTGTTTCTGACCTCTGTCTGTACGACCTTGATCATTTGCATCTGCAAGTCTGTTCTCAGCGTCCGCTTCTTTACAATTAGCATCTCACTCCACTTCTCATTTTTAAAGATTCGCTCTTCTGTGTTATGTACTATTAAGAAAACTAATTAAAAGTTGCAATGAGATTATGCAGATATTATGCACTGTGTATTATTATTGTGCCTTCTGCAACAATGGTACAGCAAAATCAAAGTCTCTTAATTAGAATGAGAGTACAGTTCCTATCCATTTTGGCGTAGAAAGTAGCAAATTTTCATTCTCCATTGATGTGAGTACACAGTGTAACATGGGCGTATATATTCCAGGGGGCATCTGAGGGTTATATATATATATATATATATATATATATACAGTTCTGTCTGGTTCTTCAACAGTTCTGTCTGGTTCTTGAATCTGATTGGCTGATAGCTGTGCAATATTTTGCCAGTATCAGCACAAAAGGCCTCTTCACCCTTCACCTTTGTGTATTGCTCCGCCCACATACAGCAACAAGCAAGGACAGTCTACAGTTTGACAAATATTACTGCTGTTGGACAACATAATGTACTTTTGAGGCTTTTTTAGTCGATAATGTGGTTTAGATTGCAACTATGCAGTTTATTTATAAGAATAGTGCCTATTTTAAAATATTTACAATTTCTGAGAGACTTCGCGTCGGTGGCCATTAGCCTGCCATACTGAGTAGACCAAAGACGGTTGACGTTTTCATCTACAAGATGGCAACAGGACCGCATAATAAACCCTTAGAAGATTAAAACAGCATAACTACAGCTGATAAAATCATTATTAAAGTGGTAAGTGATATTCCAAGTCAATATCTCTCTTTTGTATGTTGCAGTGCTGTATTTATAACGTTACCATAAGTAATTGTAGTGCATTGAGTGTGAGATATGAGACTCACACATCAGGAATGTGTGTTGTGTTGGCAGAAGGAAAGAAGAAATACCCGCATCTGTTTAGCGTTTTTCCTTCTCGTAAAAACAACAGCAATCTGGTAGTTATTGTGCTGCTTTTTTCTGGGTTAATTATTGTGATGTAATGGTCGCTTAATGTTTGATATGCATTGTATATAAATGTGTTGTCCTCTTTAAGAGGACTTCTTCTGTGGTTGTTTTATCGCTTGTATGCGAGCTCAGTTCAGTTCTGGCGAGCTCTGAGGAGAAGTGTGATGGTCACTTTACCGCTGTATCATTCTTTTATTTCAATAATGTAACATTTTATTTTATGACAGATGTTTGAGTGTCTTTTTTTTTCTTCCTTTTGCCTACTCATTGTCGTTGACTGGCATGTATGTATTCGACAGCACTTGGGAGAAACGCATAAATGCCAATAGGAAGTGTGAAATAGTTTCTGTCTCCTTTTTTTCATTCCTAAAAGTCTCCGGGTAAACGCTGGGACACCTGGCACCCGTCACAATATACTGATTGCAACAGCGAAATACTGTAGACTGCAATAGACTGTAGGGAGATATCTCTGTAGACTGATGGCATTTCGTATCGCGCTCAGCTTTATAATCTTAAAATGTCAGCAAAATCAGCCGTTTTGTCATCACTTTACACATTACGCTATAGAGAGTCATTCAAACACTAGCTCTAAAGTGACTTTGGTGAATTAGTAACGACTTCTGTTGTTTTGATGTCAGCTGTGAATGAATGGCGGAAGAAAGTAGTTCCTAATACAAAAGGGTTTTTAGACTCTCCGTGTTTGATTTACTTTTTCATATACACGATTGTGCCGTCGAACTGTTGTATAAACGCAATATCACACTCATTGCAGTATGATTTGCCTGTATATCAGCACTGGTGGGATGCTAAGACGCAATGCACGCCTTGCACCAGTGCTGATATACAGCCATATATACAGCTACTTGTGTGATATTACTCATATATATATATATATATATATATATATATATATATATATATATATATATATATATATATATACAGTATATGAATATAAAAAAAAAAAGAAATCGCACTCTTTATTGTGAAAAATATATGTATGTATACTTTAAATAATTGTGTTAGAACAAAAACAAACATAAAAATGCATTTAGAAACTGTTCAGTTCCCCCTCCCCTTCCTCACAGTGGTTTGGCCCACTGCCTGCTTTCCCAGTTCATCTCACCTACTCCACACATACAAGTCAGGTGTGCGGCTGCGGCTCAATTAATGTTGAACTCCAGTAAGTAGGGTGTTTTATTCCCTTTAAATAAAGTGATTATCTTTAATGTAGTTGATGCAGATTTGTTGTGGCTAAAATGCTGAGTAATTTTTCATGAGTCTGCGATATTAGCGATTGAAATATGACTTATCTAGTTAATGGTAGCTTGTTTACAATAGCTTGTTGCATAGTGCACTGCAACTAACACGCCAAAGCTGTTTCCCATGCATTGTTTTATTTGTGACGACCTGGCATAATGTTAACTTAACATTAACGGCCACAATTAGCATATTGTTAAGCTGTGCATTTACCGTTTCACCTCTTCCCTTAAAGGTGCTGTATGTAAGTTTGTGACTCTTCTAAAGCATAAAAATACCATAATATGTTTGCAGGTATTTAAGAAACATCCCAAGTGAATATACTTGTTTAAACTGAAAAACAATGCTGAAGTCAGATATTCTGCTTTGAAAATGGTTTTTCCGTGCCGGAACGCTGTCTTTGTTTAGCCTGCAGAATGCCAGTTTAGCCAATTATGTTTCAGCACTCCGGGTTGCCTTGTTGGAAAACAGCGTATTTCATTCATTCATTCAGAAAGGCTCTGAAAGCATGCGCCCGTGACCGAAATGGACAGTATCAGACATCGAAATGAGACAGATTCAGTTCCACATGAGGTTATTACTTAGCAAATGATATAAACATTACGAACGTAAACATTAGGTGAGCAGGTTACATTGTAATCTCGTGTCCTAACAACACGCAAACAGCAGTTTAGCTGTTTGCACCAGACGAAACATGACAGAAATGTAAATACAGCCTTTCAGAAGCACAGAATAAGCACTCACTCACGAAACGGTAAGGTTTAGAATCCATTCAAACTCACATTGTTAGCATTTAGCACTGAATAAAACACACAAGGCTTACCTGAGGTGCACTGTCATAGGTTTCACATGTTGAGCTGTGAGAAAATGAAACCGTTTCTAATATCTCAATTCGAGGTGTTGGTTAGAACTGAACCTCCTTTTAATATGGAAAATATTCCCTCTATCGCGTGTCGTTGATTTTATTTAGAACACAGGTTTAAATCACTCGCTCCTGTACTCAATCTGGCATCCCACGCGTGCGTTTATTTTGATCTAGGAGTGCAATACCTAGTTCAACCACTGGGTGTCAAACTTACATACTGCACCTTTAACAATAATAATGATAGAATAAAAGTTTTCCACTGCGGGGACAAATCTTTTATAAGTACAATTTGACTGTATTATTTGTGTCCCCTTCAAAAATTGCTCATGAGAAATTGTATATTGATAGCCCCCCTACTGTAAAATGAAATGTGCGGCCATGAATGTAAAGAGTCTAGATTTAAATAGAAAAATTATTGTAACTCTTTTTAACTTTTGAGTGAGATGCTAGTGGTCTAATTCGATTCAATTCGATTCTGACCCGGAGATTGTCTGATGTCTTCATGGGGGGATCAAGAGTTAATTCATTTGCACCCTATCTACAGTTTCATTGTCCAACCCCTGTATATCTGAATGTAAAAACATAAAAATATTTGAAGTAGAATATATATACATAGTCACTGTGATTAGTCACAAACATATCAGATTTAAAAAAAAAAAAAAAAACATCTACAATATACTTTCTCCCGTAAATAGATAGTTTGTTTCTAGCATCTTTACCCTCTTTTCCTTCTGTCCTTGTATCAGACTACCACTCGCTCGACTAAACACCACTGATTGTGTCCATCTCTAGCTGATGGAGATTTGAGTAGAAAACGAGGATATAACCTCATTAGCCGAGGCGAAGAAAAGCTATTGAGACTGATCCAACTGATCTATCTGTAACCATGGGAGTAAATTGAACTGTCCTGGTTCAGTAAGTGTGTGTGTGTGTGTGTGTGTGTGTGTGTGTGTGTGTGTGTGTGTGTGTGTGTGTGTGTGTGTGTGTGTGTGTGTGTGTGTGTGTGTGTGTGTGTGTGTGTGTGTGTGTGTGGTTGTGTGTGTGTGTGTTTGTGTGTGTGTGTGTTTGCATGCTCGTGTGTGTGTGAGAAAGAGAGTTACTCTCACATACTGTAACAGGATGTATCTTTCACTTTATTGTCACTTAAAAATGATGTGTGTGTGTGTGTGTGTGTGTGTGTGTGTGTGTGTGTGTGTGTGTGTGTGTGTGTGTGTGTGTGTGTGTGTGTGTTATAACATGCTAATAATTGAGTATCAAATCAATCTTAAAGGAGTATAAATGAGATAACATAATCTGTAATAAATATATATATACAACGGCTTGCAAAAGTACTTATACTGTGTGTATACACACACACACACACACACACACACACACACACACACACACACACACACACACACACACACACACATGTATATATATATATATATCAGAGGTCGCGTTAGACTTACTCATTGTCCGTCATTTTGACGGAGAGGGTTGTAAAAATTCCGTCATAACCTATTATTGCCCGTCATTTAATTTGCATATTTTCTAATCGCTTTTCATTTTTATTTTAATCATGAATTTGCACGACGAGCATATAGGCTAAATTATTCATTTATTTATTTGACAAATGAACAAAAACTCCATCAAATTTATTGTTCAACCATTTCATGTGTTTTTTTTCGCGCTGACAGCGAAGGGAATTAAAACACGACCATTTGTGCCTGCACACAGGCAGATATAAACAACAAAATATATTACAAAATATAATTCGGACTAAAATAAGAACATAACTTAAAAATATAACTAGTCAGAGGATGTTGTAGGCCTATCTGCCTGAACTCATATCTTCCTCCTGGTCCGCGTCGACCTGAACTGGGTGCTTGCCTGTGCGTAATCAAACGCATCAAGGGCGACTGATGCAGAGGCAATTGTCATTAAATTCTGTGTCTTTGCCTCGGAAAGTCGACTTCTCGTGACAGTTTTAATTTTGTTCTGGAGGCTGAAGCCGCGTTCTGCTGCCACACTGGAGACCGGAATTACTAGCGCCACTTCAGCCAGCGTTTTGAAGTCAGGAAACATTTCTCCTAAGGAAGTGATCAGAAGTTTGCAGGATTCTCTAAATGTGGGATTCCCCGATCCTGCAAGCACTCGTTTCACCGGGAAAAAATCCTGCTGCACGCGCTCCTTCTGCACCAGGGGCGCAGCTGCACCCCTCTGAGTTCCGTAGTGCTCAC
>CAIGQS010000141.1:113243-128243 GCA_903798195.1 Danio kyathit
TTGAGCAACAACAGTTAGTAGCAACAAATAATAACTTGACTTCTAGTAATCAATCGGAAAAGTGGCAGAAGGAAGATTTTTCCCATGAATCATCTGTTGAACTGCGTCCCAGTCATCACAAATACTACAGAAGACCTATTGGAACCCACATGGACCCAAGAGTCTCATAGAAATCAGTCAAGTTTGTGGAAGGAAAAATCATGGTTTGGGGTTACATTCGTTATAGGGGCGTGCGAGAGATCTGCAGAGTGGATGGCAACATCAACAGCCTGAGGTATCGAGACATTTGTGCTGCCCATTAAATTACAAACCACTGTGGAGGGCAAATTCTTTAGCAGGATAGCACTCCTTCTCATACTTCAGCCTCCACATCAAAGTTCCTGAAAGCAAAGTAGGTTAAGGTGCTCCAGAATTGGCCAGCTCAGTCACCAGGCATGAACATTATTTAGCATGTCTGGGGTAAGATGAAGAAAAGGCATTGAAGATGAATCCAAATGATCAACTAGAAAAGTTGTCAAGTTATTATTTGTTGTTCCTAAAACTTAGATAGGTGACAAGACTTTTGTCATATTTATAAACATATATATATTTTAAAGTCAGAATTATTAGCCATAATTTCTCAAATGATGTTTAACAGAGCAAGGAAATTTTCACAGTATGTCTGATAATATTTTTTCTTCTAGAGAAAGTCTTATTTGTTTTATTTCGGTTAGAATAAAAGCAGTTTTTTATTTTTTAAAAACATTTTAAGGACGATATTATTAGCCCTTTTAAGCTATATATTTTTTTGGTTGTCTTCAGAACGAATCATCATTATACAATAACTTGCCTAATTACCCTAACCTGCCTAGTTAACCTAATTAACCTAGTTAAGCCTTTAAATGTCACTTTAAGCTGTATAAAAGAATAAAAAGAAAAAAAAAGTCAAAGAGGGGCTAATAATTATGACTTCAACTGTATGTATATATACTTTATATATATATATATATATATAACTGAGTAATTTACATGTAATGTAAAACAAATTGTTCATAAAATGGTTTTGTTATTATATTTGTTATTTGTTACTATAGTAATATATATTGTTGTATATACAGTATAGACATACATTTGTTTTTTATCTGTAGTTTAATTTTTACAATTTATTAAGAAATGTATTTGTTACTGCTATATTTTATATTATTCTTTTATTTCTATTTTATTATTTTATTGTTTTATATTATTTAGAAATAAAGAATCTAATAAACAAATAGAAGCAAAATGTAAATGTAATGTAAGTGTAAAACTACTTTTACTTACCAATATTATTTATTCTAATGTTATATATATATATATAAATAGCATGTGGCATAATTTAGTTTTTATTTTTCCCAAAAAAATTTCCAGAAGCATTTTTAATTTTTTATGTAAATACATTGTTACAGTAGTAAAACGCAAGCAAAGCAAATCATCGCTTTAAATAATGCAGTTCTTTCTTTTCCATCATTCTTTTCCATCCGTCATTTACAATATCAATTTGTTTATTCAGTAAATCGTCTTCTCAGTTGTGGTTGTGTTGCATGCTTTTAGATGTTCTTAATGTTCCTCAAGGTGAAGTGAGCAAAACACTTGAAGAACACTTTGAAAATCATGCCTGCAGGTCCGGCTTTTAGAATCAGATGTGTTTGCATTCATTCTTCATCAGACCCTGGTGTTAAATGATGGTGTCGTGCAGAGGAAATGTCAAATGTTTGCTCTGCTGGAGGAGTGTGTGGATTATAAATGACCGTTCATTTCACACACGTGCACAACATGTCAACACATACACACTCCGTTGACAGAAATAGCAGCCTGACTTGAAATAAAAATGTATAGTTTATAAATCATTTCTAATTAAGGTTAATGTCTAATGATTTAAAACATTATTATTATTATTATTATTATTATTATTATTATTATTATTATTATTATTATTATTATTATTATTATTATTATTAATTTATTCATTCATTCATTCATTTATTTTATTTTCGGCTTAGTCCCTGTATTTATCTGGGGTTGCCACAGCGGGATGAACTGCCAACTTATCCAGCATATGTTTTACGCAGCGGATGCCCTCCCAGCTGCAAGCCATGACTGGGAAGCATCTATACACACTCATTCACACACACACACACACACACACACACACACACACACACACACACACACACACACACTACAAACAATTTAGCTTACCTAATTCACCTATAGTGCATGTCTTTGGACTTGTGGGGGAAACCGGAGCACCCAAAGGAAACCCACGCGAATGAGGGGAGAACATGCAAACTCCACACAGAAATGCCAACTGACCCAACTGAGGCTTGAACCAGTGACCTTCTCACTGTGAGGCAATCATGTTACACACTGTGCCATTAATTTTATTATTATTATTATTATTATTATTATTATTATTATTATTATTATTATTATTATTATTATTACTAGTAGTAGTAGTAGTAGTATTAATATTAACAATATTGTTAATATTGATAATAATAATAATATGATATTTATGTTAACATTTATATTACGGGACAAAATTAAAATGCAAAACATCTTCGAATAAAGTGTTTTAAAGTGTTAATTATATAAATATATTATATTATATAAATCATAAACAAATATTTATAATTTTAATTAATTAATTTATTTGTTTAAATGAATTTTCAATTTATTTCTAATAAAAAAATTCATTTTTATATTTAAATTTATGTTTTATTTTTTATTTTTTATCAGTTATATTGATAATATAATTTATGCGTATGCGTACAATTACAAATGATTAAAAACATGTGTTAAAACAGGTTATAAAAGAATGGCAAAGAAAATAAAAAACATAAAAGTGCAATATAAAGATTATTTACTTTTCCCTTTTTCTCTCTTTCCAAAACAAGAGAGAACAGCTTTTCCTCTGATTGCATTTCCCAAAGAAAATAATAATTTCATATGCAGTATGTCAGTCACGCCTTTCCAATTTGGCTTTTTGTATAAAAGAGAATTTAGGTTAAGGAAATAAGACCTCTTTTTACTTCATTTTTAGACTCTTGTATATTTATAGACACCGCGTGCAAACCGTAATTATGAGATGTGATTTGAAAGCCTGATATTTGCTGGATGTGACCCGCATGGATGAACAGTTGATGTTTGCGTGAGCTTAATTTCATTATCACCTTCATTAAAGACACTAAGTACGTGATTATAAATCTTTCAAAAGTTTACAGCTGAACTCCAGAGGCCACGTGAACATATGCTGAATCAAAATAGGGCGCCACGTTGGCTCAGTGGTTAGCATTGTCACCTCACAGCAAAAAGGTCGCTGGTTCAAGTTACAGCTGGGTCAGTTGACGTTGCTGTATGGAGTTTGCATGTTCTCCCCGTGTTTCTTCTGGGTGCTCCGGTTTCCACCAAAGTCCAAAGACATGCGCTATAGGTGAATTGAAGAAACTAAATTGGCCGTAGTGTATGAATGTGAGTATATGGGTGTATCCCAGAACTGGGTTGTGGGTGGAAGGGCATTTGCTGTGTAAAACATATCGTCAACTTGGAATCATAAGGTTCTATCTGCGTTCTCAATGATTTTGAGATATTGAGCTTCAAAGTTTTTGCATTCCATATAGTAAACAGTATGTGTGGTACATTTGTTTTTTAAATAAAAGTCTTAAAATGTAAACAACTTATAAAAAAAATATTCTATAATTTAAATAAGTTGTCATTTAATAAGAATATGTCAATAACTCAATTTTGACAAAAATGTCAGATAGAACCTTATAATTCTAAGGTGAAGATATACCGGAATAGTTGACTGTTCATTTCACTGATAAAAAAGAGATTTATTGTGGCTTAGGAGTCGTCTGATTGGTGCATGATAAATTAGATAATGAGGGGCCAGCTGTGATCCTCTCGAAATTAGTTTATAAATAAACTTCACTTAGTATTGATGGCCGCTTTCAAAACATTGCTTCACGAAGCTTCGAAACCTTTACGAATCTTGAATCAGTGGTTTTCGAGTGCACATCAAATTGTCAAATTCACATCAAATTCCGTTAGTAAGGCTTCGTTACATCATTATTGTTTTGAAAATGTTCTAATATTTAATGGTTCTCCACTTGGGGGCGATCTGCGTAATATCGTAAAAACCACATGAATCACACAGCTTCATCTAGATCGCCCTCCAGTGGCGAATCGCTGAACAGGTTTCATAGTTTTTGACTTCTCTTAAATCAGTTTTATGAGTTTGTAGATGTTTTAAGGAGACATTTGTATTATAAAAAGGAATAATTGTTAAGTCTTTTTTTAGCAGAGCACACTAGGAACAAGCAAAATATAATGCTGAGTTTAATGTGCCACACCAAATGTCTGAACAAAACAGCAGAAACTGTTGCTAATTCACCAACGTCACTTTAGAGCTAGTATTTGAATGATTCTCTAGCGTAATGTCTGAAGTGATGACAAAACAGGTGATTTTGCTGACATTTTAAGATTGTAAGGCTGAACGGCATGAAATACCATCAGTCTACAGAGATTTGCCAGTAGGCCTATTTCTCTGTTGCAATCGGGATATCACAATAATTCACCCTGAAAAAGCTAAAGCAAAGCAAACACTAGCAGATTACTGTGGTATAAATACAGCACTACAACATACAAAAGAGAGAGATCGACTTAGAATATCACCTGTTTTAGAATGATTTGTTCAGCTGTAGAAAATGCTGTTTTTCTCTCATGAGAACTTATTATGTGGTCTCTGTCGCAATCTTGTGGCGCAACATCAACTGTCTTTGCTCTGCTCACTGACAGGCTGATGATATATATATATATCACAGTTGAAGTCAGAATTATTAGCCCCCTCCCCTTGATTTTTTTTTTCTTTTTTTAAATATTTCCCAAATTATGTTTAACAGAGCAAGGAAATTTTCACAGTATGTCTGATAATATTTTTTCTTCTGGAGAAAGTCTTATTTGTTTTATTTCAGCTAGAATAAAAGCAGTTTTATTTTTTTTTAAATAATTTTAAGGTCAAAATTATTAGCCCCTTTAAGCTATATTTTTTGTTTTATAGTCTACAGAACAAACCATCATTATACAATAACTTGCCTAATTACCCTATCCTGCCTAGTTAACCTAATTGACCTAGTTAAGCCTTTAAATGTCACTTTAAGCTGTATTGAAGTGTCTTGAAAAATATCTAGAAAAAAATATTATTTACTGTCATCATGGCAAAGATAAAATAAATCAGTTATTAGAAATAGGTTATGAAAACTTATGATTAGAAATGTGATAAAAAAGTATATATAAATATATATATATATATATATATATATATATATATATATATATATATATATATATATAAACCATAACAACAAAAATTATATGATGAGCTTTACAAAAACTATTTCTTAGGACAGTTTTCTTTTTATTTAGAATTTAAAAATACATTTTAAAGATTTTAAATGTTTTATTTCATACATAAACTGTTACACTCAATGACAATACAACATTATTTCACTATTTTCATAAAAAAATATTTAGAACATAAAAATATCCTCTTTACTTTCATTTGATGTATATTAAATCACTTTTGTATAAATCATTTGATATAGACACTAAACTGGAATGTCTCGTTATTGCCCCATATAATGTGTGCACCAGGCATCAAAATGAAAAAAAAGTAAATAAATTAAAAGGCAGTTTTAATCACAGCATTCAATGAAGGTCAGAATAAATGAGAATGCACTGAGATAAAAATAACACTCCAGAATCAAAGATATTCCAAAGGACATATGCAGGTAATTTTCTTTGCTACTCTTTTAGGATCTGTTTTTTAAGTGGTGCAGTAATGCAGTTAAAGACTAGAGGGCGCCGCTGAGTCAAAATCTCCAATCCCATCCAATGACTCACTTCATCACTGACACTGAATTCTTGCTAGCAAAAGCTCTGCTATTGGAAAACAGCCTGAGTTCTTTGCTCCAAAATGTCCAGGAAGATTGTTTAACCACCAGACTAAGCAACAGAAGGAAGCCTCCAGGGAAATAACGCACTTGGTTGAAAAGTGGCCTCGTAGCAACTAGTTAGCAATTGTGTGACTTGTCGTTGATTTATGATTGCAAGGTTGAGAGGAAGAAAGGTGTGTTTTGTGTGTGTATGTCAGGAGGAAAGTGGGCAAAACATTACAGCACAAAATCAGACCATTTATAAGCAACAAGTCAGTGTCGTTTGAATATGTCAACAGCATTATTAGCAAGCTACGCGCTAATTTGTAGATTTACTCTCTGTTAAAGATTTCAAATGTAGTACATTTCACAAAAGACACAGTCTAATGTTTATTAAGGGTATATTTTGTTTGAAAATTCACTAGTTTGTCAAGGTTTTTGGTATATTTGGACACCTATGTTACAAATATCTGTCTACTTGTCTGGAATTTGACATACACAAATGTTTTAGCTCATTTAACTGTATTAATGTGTTTTAAATACATTGTTTAATCGGTCAAGTGGTTAAAGTTTACATATATATATATATATATATATATATATATATATATATATATATATATATATATATATATATATTAGTATCAAGTCAGATATTATTCTGACTTATTAATTGCTTATTAATCAAATCACTCACTACTAAAACTGTCAACTGTTTCCCTGTCAAACAATAAAAAAAAGCTAAGTTTTAAAGTAAATCTCGGTTTCTTGGACTTTATTTACATTGTTACTCCGGCTTCAAAAGTAATGTGTCAACAGTAGAGTAACGTCTATCAGCGCTTATGCCAACTCCTGCATCCGCACTGCATCTGGGCCATAGCTTTACAGTCTGGCCCATACACACACTGCAGACGGAGTCAGTGTAAAACATACATTACTAGCTGACCTCCGTTACGGCAGCACGATATGATCGACAGAACCGCCGATGTAAATTCATCCGTCAGACTACCTAAGGCTCAAATTTAACGTCAGCTATTTATCCAAAAGTTTAAAAGCAAATAGGCTGTTTCGTCTTGCTAACATCCTCCTGATTAACAAATATGTAATAAGTTAGCTAAAGTTTAAAATATTGATATTTATATTAAAATTTATATTAAAATATTGCCCTCTCATTTTTGCAGTCATTTATTCAGAATATATAATGTTAATTGAAGCTATAAAACATGTACATGTAGGCTAGCAATGGAAGTCAGTGGCTATTAGTGTGTCCTACATTCTTCTAAATATTTTATTATTTTGTTCAACAGAAAAAAAAAACAACTCAAAAATAATAGATTGAAAAGGGATAGTTCACCCAAAAAATTTAATTTACTCACTCTCAAGTGGTTCTAAATCTTTGTCTCTTTATTTTGTTGAACACTAACGAATAAAATATTAAAAAAGATATTTTAAAGAAAGCTATAAACTTGAAATCAATGACTTTTAGAGTGGGAAAAACAAATACCATGAAAGTCAATGGTTACAGGTTTTCTGCTTTCTTCAAAATATTATTTTGTGTGTTCGACAAAAGAAAAAAAGTCAAATAGGTTTGGAACAAGTAAAAGGTGAGTAAATGGTAACAGAATTATTAGTTTTGAATGAACTATCCTTTTAAGGGTGCGTATATGGTGAATTTAGGGTGAAATCTCCTTTAATATATTTTATTTATTAAAGTACAATTATTATTATGATTTAATAAAAAGTGCCATTTTTTCCACTTGAGCCCCTGCCCCTTAAAAGGTCTCTGCACGTCCCTGATAAATACTATAGTGTTTTTGAACCATGTGTATTATACTAGTATATTTACCACACTGTTAGTGGATGCTACAGCATACTGCAATTTTAACTGTATTGAAGCTGTAATAAATATAGTACATTGTAGTTTTTAATACAGTAAACAGTGGTATATACAGTAGTATAATATACCATATATAAAACTACAGTATTTGATCATTTGTTTTATTATTATTATACTTGTTGTGTTACAATAGTAACTATTGAATTAGCACAACAGATAATTCAAGTATGTTAGTATTAGTTGTAGTATTTACTATACATTACTATAGTATTATTTCTTGTGGGATTTATGAGAATAATCAATCTCATTTTATACCTGCAAGATGTTAAATGAATGTTGTTTTACATTTTACGAGTAGCTTTAGCATGTCCTTAGCTTAGCCTACTAATACTCCTGCTCTCTCAATGAATTCTGAAAGTTTGCTAAATTCATTCAATCAAAACTTTTTTTTCAATGAATTGAATTTGTACAGACATCTGGACTGCCTAGTTTATCATCGTTTGCATTTGGGCAGCTATAATAAGCTCATTTATAAAAATGGACCCTAAAGCCTTTTATTCACAAATGAAAACTTAGACATTCACGAAATTTACTGAACATTTGTGATTCTAAAGAAGCATGCAAATGTTAAAAGACATCTGGCCAAAGGTGAAACTATAATTGCTCTAAAGGTGGAAAATATATATATTTCTTTGTCAGGTTTTGTGGTTAAACTTGATTTTTTTCTACTATTGAAATGCAATAATGTGCACCTTTTGTAATTGTGCTTTGAAACAATAATGATTGTGTATTTGAACTCTGCTAACCCTGTGCTTATCCATTCCATTATAATGCTGATATATTGTGAGTTCAGTATAGTAAAATACATTTTATAAATATTCTGTTGATTTTTTTAATCAAAGTATATATTTTGTCTTTGCTATGCTTTTGAATAATAAAAAAAAATCTACTTGAATACTATCTTATATAAACTTAATCACTTAGCTGATTTAACAATGTATTTTAAACACTTAAACATAAAGTTAAATAAACTAAAAATGTGTGTGCATCAGATTCAAGACAAGTAAAGATATTTAGATTGCATAATTTTCATAATAAGAGTGTTTATAAATTTTTGTTAGGGTTTGGGGTTGATTTAATTCAATTGTATTTTTTATTTATTTTGTTTCATATTTGTTATTTAAAAATGTTATGAAATGTATTTTTATTTTTTGTATTTTTGTCCATTTTTATTTTTTGTATTTTTATTTGTTTTCTTTTGTTTTTGCTATTTAAAATTTTGTTATTTTATTTTATGTTGTATTTTATTTTCTTAATTTTATTTATTTAATTTTATTTTATTTTATTTTATTTTATTTTATTTTATTTTATTTTATTTTATTTTATTTTATTTTATTTTATTTTAAATCACTTTTGTACAATTCATTTGATATAGACAATAAACTAGAATGTCTTACTGTTGCCCCATATAATGTGTGCACCAGGCACCAAAAAAAAAAAAAAAGTAAATAAATTAAAAAGCATCTTTTAATCACAGCATTCAATGAAGGTCAAAATAAATGAGAATATGCAATGATATTATCATTATTATTATTATTATTATTATTATTATTATTATTATTATTATTATATGAAGATTATCAAAAAACAAACATATAAATCTAATCTAATCACATATGGGAATTATTTATCTGTTTATTATATATATATAATTTTCTTGTTATTTGTTTAACAGAACATAAATTTGTATTGTTTTTTTTTTTTTTTTTGTGCTCTTTATTAATTAATTTCATATACATTAATTAATTTTAATTCATTAATATCAATGTCTTTATGATTTTAAATAAATGTATATATATATATATATATATATATATATATATATATATATATATATATATATATATATATATATAGGAGTACACCCCATTTTTCAGTGAATATGGGTAATATATATTGGTGCAAAACAGATTTATTATCAGATATATATTATTAAAATAATATTTTAGTCACAGAACATCTTTAGAAATGGAAAGCTAATACATTTAAATTCATAATACATTTAAATTCAAAATTACAAACTACAACATTTCAGCAAAACTGTATATATTTTTTGTTTCTTTAGATTTTTGCTATTTTTGAAAATTTTATTTAATATTTTTCCCTAACATAAATTTGGGCTACTCATTTTTGAACCATTATTGTAAGTTATTTTGTTAGATTAGCTCCAGATTTGGCTTCAGTACTGACTAAATTAATGTATATGCACGAATATAATATTGTAAAGCATCCTATAGAAAATAATAATTTAAATGAGATATTTGTGGGGGTGTACCCATATATGTTGAGCACTGTATATATATTTAACTGTTCACTATATATTGTCCAAATACAATGAAATAATTTTGAAACAATATTGTCCATTTGTAATTTCCGCATTCCTATCAATATACTTTCATCCGTTCTACTGCAATCCTCCAAAATGGAGGGAAAAGCTTGCATATGCAGCAGTGGCATGGGCCTTTCCTCCAGCTGATAGTGGTGTATTGAGTGGCGCAGTGCCATGATGATCAGGCCGTTTGTGGCTGAGATTAGCTTGAGTTAATAAGAGCGATCAGGAGGGCTAATTGAGCTCTGAAAGGCCATGATTTCTGCTGTGGATGTGTGTGGTTTTGGCAGTCGTCCTGCTGTCTGCTTGGCTCTCCACATCTTATCAAAGAGAAAAACTGTCACTCTAATAAACAAGGCGTTCGTCCCCGCAGTCCCAAACACTGCTGCACAAGTGAAGGAGAGATGCTTGTAGGGTTTTTTTTTTTTTTTTTTAGTTTGTATTTTTTACTGAAAAAAATATTCTGCAAAATTGTTGCAATTTAAACAATGTGTTAAATTTAAACAAACAAATTAAATGTAGTAATGTTTAACATAATTTGTTTGTTTAAATTCAGCCCAAATAAATTGTTTATAACCACTTTTCCCCCATAGACCCACGACATGGAACAGGTGAATTAGGTAGACTAAATTGTCCATAGTGTATGAGTGTGAATGAGTGTGTGTGGATGTTTCCCAGTGATGGGCTGCGGCTGGAAGGGCATCTGCTGCGTAAAACATGTGCTGGAGAAGTTAGCGGTTGGTGGTTGGTGACCCCAGATTAATAAAGGACTAAGCCGAAATGAATAAAATGTTCCATTTTTATTTTTTGTATTTTTATTTGTTTTGTTTTGTTTTGTTTTTGTTATTTAAAAAATGGTTAAAAAATGGTATTTTAGTATTTATTTACTTTATCTTATGTTGTATTTATTTATTTCTCCTCCATTTTAATTTAATTAAATATATGTTATTTTATTTTGTATTTGTTTATTTCCTTGCATTCTAATTCAATTTAATTTTATTTAGTTTTTTATTTTTATTTTTGCTTATTTCTTCCATTTAAACTTAATTTTATTTATTTTTATTTTATTTTATTTCGTTTATTTTTGTTTATTTTCTTCCATTTTAACTTTATTTTTTATTTAAATTAAATTAAATTAAATTTTATTTTTGTTTATTTTATTTTATTTTATTTTATTTTATTTATTTTTTTATTTTATTCTTTAAGTCTGGATGGTTTCCAGTCTTTTTTTTTTTTTTTTTTTTTGAACAACAATTTTTATTTTAAACATTGTCATACAGACAGGTTTAGTTTTTCAGTTTAGCAAAAAATCAACATAATGAATAAATTAAATATATATAAAAAAATAATAATAATAATACAAAAACAAAAATACAGCACAAATAATATAAATTCAAAATAACACACTTTGAAAGAAAAAGTAAACAAATAAATAAAAACAATATTAATGTAAATAAAGCAATTACATATTTGTCTAATCTATATACTTTCAATGTCAGTTCAAGAAAAGAGTCACCATCTAGATTCTCCAAAAAGTCATAGAATATTTCCCAAATAGACCAAAATATCTGGATTTTGTTTTTCAAAAAATATGTTAATTTTTCCAAGGCAAGGCAAGAGGTCATCTCCTTTATCCACTGAGATACACCAGGACTGTCTTCTTTTTTCCAAGAACACGCAATTACATGTTTAGCTTCCAGCTAACATAAAATCAACAGCACTCTTTCATGTTTGGTCACATCAAAGTTCAATGGACAAATATGCAATATACACAAGCTGGGATCAAGAGGAATTACTTTACCAATGATTTGACTTACAATGTTCAGTATTTTAACCCAAAAGCAACTGACTTTAGAACATTCCCACATACAATTAAATAAAGTTCCTTTCTCTTGTTTACATTTATAGCATGTATCAGGGATATTTGGGTTAAAATGATGCAACTTAACTGGAGTTACATACTGTCTACTCAGCCATTTATATTGAAGCAATCTAAAATGAGTGCTTGTTGTCTGAGTTTGGGCTTTTAGACAAGCTTCTTGCCACTCTTCCTCAGTTATATCAACCTGCAGGTCAGACTGCCAAGCTTGAAGTCTATCATTAAATGACTCTTTTGATTTGTCCACCAACTGTTTATATAAAACCGATACTTGACCTTCACCTTTTAAACAGTTAAGTATAATATTCTCCAAAATAGAAAGAGGGGGTTCAGCTAAATGGTGATCTTGTTTCTTCAAAGGACATAAAGTGACCTTCATCATAGAGATCAAATATCCTGCTAATATCTTGATTTGACCAAATTTTAAAACCTGGATCGGCTCTACCGAGGCAAAAATTTTGATTCCCAAAAATTGGTGAGAAAAGCGAGAGCTGTGGAAATCCACCTAAATGAGTAATTGTGCGTTCACACCGAAAGCAGCGAGAGCGTCAAAGGTCGCTCTGGCCGCCCTGGCAACAACGCTGTCTGCCTTTAGCTCCGGCGGCGAGAGCGTCAAAATTCGCTTCACATTGATCTCGTACTTAAAGGAGCCGTTGCTGCATATGATATCAGTTACACTCCCGCATAAAACATGCTTTCTATCGTGAAGATGTTGCACACTTATTATCAAATTCACTTAACTACGGAAGATCTAGTTGCATGTGGTGTGGCTTTGCTCCAATATGTGTCCATATGTCTGAAATATTCTGAAGCAGCATTACTGTTTTGTATTGTCGCATGAAATTCCCGCTTTTTTTTTAAGAAAAAAAATATATATAACATTGATGCACATTAGTAACTTGCCAGTAACTTTTTTAATGTATGTTCCTCTAAGGAAAACATTGCAAATAATTGCAAATCCAGCAACCGCAATAATCAAACCCTTGGGAACAACTGTGGTCGGAACCAAAGTTCACAGTGACTGTGTTCTTTGGACTCCTCTCAAGCGGTGGACTTCTACATTATATATCTATGGATTGCTTGCCGCCGAACCGCGTCATAGCTCATTACCATAAAGTTGACTTGATTTCAACTCTCCTCGACGCTCACACCGGCGAAGACGCGCCGCGCTGCTCCTCGCCGCTTATCGCCGCCGGCTCCCATTGAAAATGAATGACTTCCGGCTACTTTGACGCTCTCGCCGCTTTCGGTGTGAACGTACAGTAAGAGCTTCAAACCAAACTGCTATTGTATTCCGGGTAAATGGATTTTTTGTACATTGTATCAGCTTTTTAGTATCTCCTGAATACAGATACATTCCAGTCTTTAAACCCGAATTCTTCTATTTAAATTTAATTGAATTTAATTTTTGTTTATTTTCTTCCATTTTAATTTAATTAAATATTTGTTTATTTTCTTCCATTTTATTTTATTTTATTTTTGTTTATTTTTTTCAACTTTAACTTTATTTTATTTTATTTTTGTTTCTTTTATTCCAATTTATTTACATTTATTTTAATTTAATTTATTTTTGTTTATTTTCTTCCATTTTATTTTATTTTATTTTATTCTTTAAGTCTGGATGGTTTCCACAGTCTTTAAACTCGAAAATGTCTGGAAATGTCACATTACATTACATTTTGTGAGCACAATCTCATATAATGATTTTTTTGAAGAATTGTCAAAAGTACATATTTTAAAATATGTATTATTCTCCTAGAAATTAGTCTTTTTTAGTACAATCTAATAATAATAATAATAATAATAATAATAATAATAATAATAATAATAATAATAATAATAATAAATCATTTCAAAATAAATAATTAAAATTGCTTAATAATATTAATAATAATAATTCATTTCAAAATAAATCATTAAAATGGCTTATTATTATTATTATTAATAATAATAATAATAATAATAATAATATAATAATAATAATAATAATAATAATAATAATAATAATAATAATAATAATAATAATAATTTATTTCAAAATAAATTATTAAAATTGCTTAATAATTATAATAATTAATTAATTTTATTAATGTAGTTATTTTAAAACAAAATTAATCTGTCAACACCTAATAAAATAGCATCTATTAAAAATAAATTAATGATCTGTTAATTTAAATTTTTTTTTTATTTTGGGATTTTATAATGATTTTAAAAACTGGTGGGAAATTGGGGTATATTGTGTGCAAGTAATCAGAGCATGCAGGTTCATGTGCTTTCAGAAATATACAGTAAATGTCAGAAAAACATCAACTGAATGATGCTATCTATTATAACTTCACAACATGATGCAAAACAACAGGTTCGCGGTTGCTTTTCAGTGCTCAATTAGTGATGATCTCCATGCAAACACAGCAGAGGGCTTGAGTTTGCGCTGGTGTTTTGACATGAGGGATTAAATTGAGCAGAAGTGAAAGGGCCGTTCGTCACCACAGATGATCAGTGTGACTCCTCGATGCAAACATGCCGAGAATTGATTTTCAGCTCTATATGCATTCAACACATGCGAGCCCCGCTTTGGCTGTAAATTATTGAAGAGCGAGGCCCAAACACACCACCACACTCATACTGAATAGCTCACCGTCATCAGTTTTATTTTATTTTATTTTATTTTTTTATTATTTTTTAAATTTGTTTATTTATTTATTTTTAATTTAAAAAAGATATTCATTCATTCATTCATTCATTTTCTTGTCGGCTTAGTCCCTTTATTAATCTGGGGTCGCCACAGCGGAATGAACCGCCAACTTATCCAGCACGATTTTACGCAGCGGATGCCCTTCCAGCTGCAACCCATCTCTGGGAATTAAAAAAAAATTATTTCATTTTATAATTTTAATGTTTTAATGTGTTGATTTATTTCATTATTATTATACTTTTTATTCAA
>CAIGQS010000141.1:133243-146897 GCA_903798195.1 Danio kyathit
CCTAAAACTTGTCCAGACTTGCTTCTTGCATGTTCAGTGGGGGAGGAGCTTTGAAATCCAGAACTCCATTTGTGTGGTAAAATTGAGTTATTAACTCAATGTCTTTGGGTTGCTACAAGTTAAATATTGTTTTAAACTAATTGACGGATATTTACCTTTAAAGCCACATTTTTTAGTTGGTGTAATTATCAATATTCTCTTGTAGTGAAAGCTTAATAAAATAATTTTGGCAACTTAAAAGTTTTAATCTAATCAGTAATTTAGACTTTCTAAGTTACAACAATGTATTAAAGAGCCCCTATTTTGCATATTTCATATTTTGGTTTTGAGGGTGTCCAACAACATGCTGATATGCGTGCAAGGTCAAAAAACACTTTCATTGTCTCATATTTTTGCATTTATTATCATCCCAGCGACTCCCATATGAATCGTTCTACGATTCAAGCCGCGGTCACACTGGACTCGCCATAGACTTCCATTCATACACACGCGAATGCGTCAGACCGGAAACGAAGGGTCATGCGTCGAGTTTCACAGGTTGCTGCAGTGCAAAGTTCAAGCTTGGTGAACTCTGACCTGCGAAATCGCATCACTTGACTGCGTGAGACCAATTCAGGATCAAAACATGACCTCTCTGAACTGAAATTTAAAACATGGAGCAATCGCTCGCTTTTATAATGTCTAATCATCTTGTTTAATCCCACCCCTTTTCGCAGCGTAATAATAATAATAATAATAATAATAATAGCACATTGATTATTGAAAAATATGTATCATATGAAATCATTTAAATGATCACTTGGTGGATTGTTTTTATATAATGTCATTTAATGTAATCTAATAGAATATAATTCATATGTGTGTTTGTTTATTATACAGTTTACAACAAGTCTTATTCTGAAATCCTATACAGTGAGTTTTATATATAGTAATGTACAGCTCACCGAAGCAGGATTGTGTGTTTGTGTGTGTGTAGGGATACATGACCGTTTCAGTGCATGCGCTGTGTTTGTTTACTAGTGACAGAAGATATTGTTAGTGTCTGGATTTCCATTAATGGTCGTTTCCGGAACAGTGAATTATATGAGAGGAGAGTTGGTGTGCAGATTCTGTCTGGCTCTGACTCAATGCTACAAAACACTGAGAAATACTAAGACTGCCAGTACGAAGGAGATATCTGTGAACTATAGTCATAAACATGTATCAAAAAAATGGTTTATTGAACTGCATGGCTAATGATTGCTTAGCGATGGAAAACACCACAGGACCACATTGAATACGACACAGTTTTGTGAAGTGATAAGAGAAGCGTATGATATCTGCAGATATAGCTCTTTTAAATGACATGCTATTTACTCTGGTAGTTAATAAAAATTGGTAACACTTTAGTTTAGGTCACAATTCTTGCTGTTAACTACTGGTTTATTGCCTGTCTAATATTAAAATGTTAACTTTTCATAACTAGTTATACAAAATATGATCTTATTCTGCATCCCTAAACCTAAACCCAAATTCTACCCTACTAACTATTCATAAATGTCTAATTATAAGTTTATTAGGCTAGTAGTGTTAGTTAATAGTTTGTTAAAGAGCCCCTATTACACATTGAAAAGAATCATATTTCGGTTTTATGGGTCTCCAACAACATACTGATATGTATGCAAGGTCAAAAAACACTTTCATGGTCTTATAATATGCATTTATTTTTACCTAATTATCCCAGCGACTCCCATATGAATCGTTCAGCAATTCATTTGTTCTCAAACCCCTGCTTAGCGCGAAGCTAATCTGCGCTGATTGGACCGATGACAGTCTGTAGCGATTGGTCGACAGCGTTCAGCGCGAGACAGTAAAATGCCCAGCGCGGTTTATCAAGCAAGCCCCCAGGTCGCCAACATTGGATCGCAGCGGACGCCCGAAACACGCTTTAAAGTAAACTTACTAACACCACAGTAAACAGTACCCGGTTCTCAACAGTGTTATTCAGACACCGCAGCGCCGAAAGCAGTGCAGTTAAACACCAGCATTGCTCTCAAGTATGACACACATTCAGAATTAATTCACACAGCAGCAAAATCTGAACTATTCTGAACCTTGACCGCTGCACGTGTGCAGGATTAGCTAACAGTGGCCATAGCAACAACAAACGTTAGTGAAATGAGCTCACAAACACATTTAAATGCGTAAACAAAGCAACACACGTCGCGTTTTCAACGTGGCATTAGACGCGCTATGAGAATAAAAAGAGTTAACCGGATACAGTACATGCGGTAACTAGTAACAAAACATGTAGATGATTTCTGTTTGCAATCATTGCTCTGGCACCTCGTCTGTGAACTGCTATATTTTCTTAAGGCTTACCTGTACTCTGCTATTCCAAACGATCACATACCCAGCCGGGAGGTTGTAGCATCCTCTGTCCTCTGACAAGCTTTCTCTGCTCCCTTCACAAGCCCGAAGCCCAGCGTGCAGCAGCCTACTGGTGTACCTAATATTTTGTCCTTATTTTGCCCGCACCCCTGGTGTATTGTCTGTCCATTACAAGATGGAGGAAGAAACTTATGCATGAGCTGTGTAGTGATAGATCGCCCATTGTAAGTGTACAGATGTCTGAACGACTCCTTTCCCCTCACACTTCCAATAATATCCAGGTAAGCACAGCGTCTTCATGAGCGTCCTGCTGCTGTGTTAGTGGGCGGGACCGCAGGTTTGAATTTTGTTGGGTCTGCGCGCACAACCATTATGTTTCGTAACGACGTCACGACGAAACAGCTGATGACTCGTTATCAAGACGATTCGTTTAAACCACTATGAGTCGACTCTTTTATGGATGAATCGATAGTTTTAAAAACTGTCAACTTTCAGATTTAAGCTTTAGAAGGATATTTCACTTCACTAAGAGCTGTGTTACACACTACATGGAAGGTGATTTTCAAAAACCCATAATAGGGGCTCTTTAACACCGTTAATTGTGACCTAAACTAAAGTGTAACCAGAAAATTTAACTTTACAGAATAAGTTTAGTTCTATCAACTTTGCCGAGTGGAGGAGATTTAAGAACAAAAGGCCAATTTAATAGTACAGTACAATATACCTTCCTCCATTTTTCTGTAGTACTTTTCCAGGTCCATTGTGCGTCCACACGTCGCCGGTTACTAGATCGTCACAATACGTAAGAAGTCATTCACTTTTAATGGAAACCATATGCAAGGTCTGGAGAAAGTGGCATGGTGCATCTTGAACAATGTGGCTTGAATGGAAGGCTCATTCCAAATGTTGTCATTGGTTGAAATGCATAATGATGTCTATCCCTTTGTTTGTCTGTGTGTTCAGTGTGGAGTCAGGGCCTTAAGCTGAAGCTGAATAATAAAAGAATAATGCCAATATTAGCCTATATACTCTGTCTACATTATGCATTTATGATTTAATTAATATTTAGTTATAATTTGAAAATCCTTTACTCACCAAGATTAGACTTTGTAAACGTGTTTTTGTGGAGGAACATTTTTTGAATCCACTTTAGAGCTTTAACAAGTTTTGGGTAGGATTGTTTGTTCATCTTCCACCAGCCAAAAACATCCATTCTGTTTTCCATGACAGCTGTTTTAATAGAGAGTGACCTCGTCATTTACCCTGTCAGCTTGCTGTATATTTTCCCACTCCCAAAATTCACTCTTTTTGACTTCTCCGTCATCATTTGTTTCACCTTTGCAGGGATGGGTTTTGATGTTGTAGATTACTTTCTCATGATAATTAATTTCATTTTGAAAATTTACCATGCTATATAAAAACATAAACACTTGTTTGAGTTCATAGAACACATTTTTACCTGCAGTTTTTACCAATCCGTTTGCAAGATTTGATTAATATCATCATACCCAAATACTTTATAAATAAGGCAGCATAAATAATTGGTTTATGTCATTTACAGTTAAAAGATGGTATTTACACTACATATTAATAAACAGTAAATGCTGTTTACAGTACACTTAAGTGTTAATAGACGGTAGATGCTATTTACACTAAGTATTAGCAGTATATGCCATTTAAAATAAATGTTAGCAGAAGGTACACGTATGACATTTATACTGCATTAATAAAAGGAATATATTTACACTAAGAGCTAAAAGAAGGTAAATGTTGCACTACACCTATCTAATAAACAAACAAAATATACTAATCAGTGAAAAAAAGTGCACGATCAATTACTGTAGTGTAATTTTCAATCCTTGAGAAGACATCTATAGATATAACAATGTTAGAATCATATGATTTTTTCTAAATGTATACAAACATAAATTAAATCTATATTAAAACAGACATGACACATTTTAAAATAAACACAATTTATTTATTTATTTTTGTCATTCTTGCCGTGAAAAGCATCATCGTCTGCTGCAAGGCCTCTTCATTCTGGAAAACAAACAAAAAATAAACAAAAACAATAAAAAACATATGAATGGCTAAGTTGTAGTTGTCTCTGCAAATTAGGCTAAAACAACATTAAAATGAAAACGTACTTACTTTCTTACTCGTGTTACATAAATAGCTTTTTCAATAGTATATCGCAGCGATATGCCAATTCAGTAATGCAAATCATGATTCTTATCATCCCTATTATTAGCATAACGTTACAAAACAAGACACGCCATTCTACATGACGTGGAAAAACCCACTAAACACATAATACCACTTTTAACACATCAATGGCTGGTAAAAACATATAGCAGAGCTATAAAAAATGCAATAAAGTTAAAAACAGAACTTACCAAGAAATTATCAGTTTAACGCGTTTCTCCGATTCACTTCACCGCATCCAACGTCTGATCGATCCCATGATTCCGCTCGCACAAAATTTTAATATTCGTGCCGTAATTTGACCAGCATTTGACCCCAATTGAGGCACTTCAGTTTTGACAGTTTTGACCTTGGTTAAACCTATACCGTGAGTGGAGTTATTATAAATAGCTTCTGCCAACAAGGCGGGCTATTTACACTTAGTGCAAATAGCCAGTCCGTATAAATAATATTATAAAATAATACAATTATAATATATTCCGTTGTTTGTTGTTTTAACAAAATATCCCAAAATCTTTTTTTTTTTCAGATAGGCCTTTGTAAAATGAAAGTTCAAAATGGCTTAAAATGATTTAATTCATTTATATTACGCTGTATATACCTAAATTTTTAAAGCTTTTGTTTGTTTTATATTGGTTTATTTAATGTTTTTATTATATCCAATATTTGCATATCTTTAAATGATTTCAATATGGCTATTTTATCTAGATCTATGAAATTGTGTTGAGCCTACAAAAGTGGACACGTAATTTGTAAAGTTTTATGTCTTTCTGTTGCATTCATATGTGAATACCAGTGTTGGGCAAGCTACTTGAAAAATGTAGTAAGCTAAGCTATTAGCTACTCTACTTAAAGGTGCTGTATGTAAGTTTTTGACTCTTCTAAAGCATAAAAATACAATAATATGTGTGCAGATATTTAAGAAACATCCCAAGTGAACATACTTGTTTAACTGACAAACAAGGCTGAAGTCAGATATTCTGCTTTGAAAATGTTTTTTTCCGTGCCGGAACGATGTCTTTGTTTAGGTAATTTTCACATGCACATGCCAGTTTAGCCAATTATAATTCAGCACCCTGGGTTGCCTTGTTGGAAAACAGCATATTTCATTCATTCATTCATTCAGAAAGACTCTGAAAGCATGCGTCCATGAGCGAAATGCTACAGTGTAGTGGAAAGTATCAGATGTCAAAATGAGACAGATTCAGTTCCACATGACGTTAATTAGCAAATGACATAAATATTAGAAACGTGAGCAGGTTACATCGCGTGTCCTAACAACACGCTGTGACGAGATTGTTATGAGTGATGAGCCATTTGGCTGTTTGCACCACAAAACACGGCAAAAATTTAAATACAGCCTTTCAGAAGCACAGAATATGCACTCACTCACAAAACGTAAGGTTTAGAATCTATTTAATACATGTTAACCCTCTTTAACATCATTAAAGGTGAAGTGAACTTTCTGCTTTCAGTATATGGTAATACACGTCATGTAAAATGCATTCAAACTCGCATTGTTAGCATTTAGCACTGAATAAAGCACACGAGGCTTACCTGAGGTGATCTGTCATAGGTTTCTGTTGTTCAGCTGTGAGAAATAGAAGCCGCTTCTAATAAATCAATTCGAGGTGTTGGTTAGAACCAAAACTCCCTTTAATATGGAGAATATTCCCTCAATCGCGTGTTGTTGCTTTTATTTAGAACACAGTTTAAAATCCCTCAAACTGGCAACCCGGCGTACCTTTATTATGATTCAGGACTGCAATACCTAGTTCAACCACTGGGTGTCAAACTTACATACTGCACCTTTAAAATGAAGCTTAACTACACTAAAAGCTACCCCCTGGGAAATGTAGCAAGCTAAGCTAAAAGCTACATGGCAAAAGTAGCTTAGCTACATCTAAGCTAGTTTTACAATTTTCATTTTTAAATCGAAGCAACTTAAATCCAGGTCAGTCATATCTTAGTGATCAATAAAACTGTCAATGAAACATATGAGGCATAATAGATCAGTTCAGTTACTTACTGTAAATAATATGCTGTACTAAACAGAAACAAATTATAGTATAAAACAGCTAAAACAAAAAATCCAATAAAACCAGGTGTTACAGATTTGAAATACTATAGTAATTTATATAAAGGGAAATATTTCGTATATATATATATATATATATATATATATATATATATATATATATATATATATATATATATATATATATATATATATATATATATATATATATATACATACATATATATATATACATACATATATATATATACATACATATATACAGAGCTTTACATTAACGACCAGCCAACCTGCCAAATGTGGGTAGTTTCCAGCTCTGGTGGGTTAGACAGACACGTTCACTAGCCACTTTGGCTGGTTGGAAATAATTTTTAAGGTGTAGTTTTCTTAAAGGCAGGGTTCGACAATAAGCATGGCTCAATATTCGTGCAAATGTGATCTTAGTATCGAGAAGCAGCACAACTGACAAAAATAACTGTGTTCGCGCGAGCAAAAGAAATCAGGTAAATACCGAACGAGAGGATAATCACTCGCGCGCACAGGTAATGTGATGCGCGCGACTGTTAAAAAGCGTGCACGCTCCTGTTTACTTGCGCGAAGCAACCGTGCCTAGAGGAACTGTGCGATTGGTTCCCTTTGAAATAGACTGGACAAAGAGCGATGATCGTGCACACAGTCCTGCTGCTTTTAAGAACTCAAGATAAAAAAATGTACACATTCTTTTGTAAGCAGCAGCGGTCACTGCTTTCATTTTAATTGTTCTTTGAACAGATTATTAACAGACCTATTAACCGTGTGCGCGTGATCATCCTTTCTTAATCAAACATTATTTAATTATATTTTTTTACAATAACACTGCTTTAATGGGAGATTACTCTCCGTTTATGTGTAGTTAACTGGTGATCTAGGACTTTTAGCCAGGACAGATTACTGTGCATATTATAGATACATGACAATAATCATTTTTTTAAATGTAATGTTTTTTAAAGGAAAGTTTCGTTGAATTAAAAAGTGCACCTATACAGCTATATTTTCCTTGTTTTGACTCATTAAAAAATTGTGTCTAAGAAATAGTTATTTGGTGTGGTCAGAGATAAATTTGGTAAATCCTTAATTTTGAGCCCTGCAGAGTCATGTGAAATAAAAACTGATTGCATTGCGACACAACCCATTTGCTCATGCACACAGAGCAAGCTAATACACAATACACACAAGAAGTGAAATGAATGAGAAGGCATGTGGACAAAACACAACATTGAAATCAAGTCATTTTAGCATGTCAAAGTCAAATTTATGCATATAAAATATATTTTCCCAACAAGAAAAGTGTGGCTAGTGAAAATGTTGAGTGGCTAGTAATGTTGGAAATCTACTAGCCACAGTGGCTGGTGATCAAAAAAGTTAATGTCAAGCCCTGTATATATATATATATATATATATATATATATATATATATATATATATATATATATATATATATATATATATTAGTGGTGGGCCGTTATCGGCGTTAACGTGCTGCGTTAACGCGAGACTCTTATCGCGCGATAAAAAAAATATCGGCGTTAATCTATTCTCAAAATTGGGTTGAGAGCTGGGTCTATTCTACGCAAGCTATGGGGACTTTTACTTTGAAAGTTTAGCGCGGATGTATACCTGACCGGTGAGCCGTCTGGGAATGAAGTGCCCTTCTGAATCAAATCAGCAGGATGCCTGACTTTAAGTGCAGTTCGCCAGTTTCACTTTAACTCATGAACATTTAAGTCATGCCGTCGTGACAAACTGGGGTATTAGACGCAAATAAATGAGTAAGGACTGGTGAGAGTGTTATGGAATTTAATAACGAATGCCAAATGAGAAGATAAAGAAACTTCCGCATTTCGCGATGTGTGTTTGTGTGCGTGCGTCTGTACGTCTGTGCGGTCCTTTACTGACAGCCGCCTGTGTGGATCTTGTCGGAAAATATGGCGAAAAGTCCTACATGATGGTGCTAGTTTGTCAGTATTGCCACTAATATCTGCATACTCCACGTATTAATTCCATTTCTGTGTAGTTCAGTTATGACTGAACTACATAACTACAGTTATGACTAGTTGCATTAAGGTAATCAAAAATTGCTGTTTACATGGTAGACTCTTAATCAGAGTATTGTTTTAATCATATTAAAATCGTATTAAAGTATTGTTGCCCATGTAAACATAATGCTTGACACCGTCAGGGCTCTGTGAACTTGCCTTTGCAAAGCAGCATTTTCTGTATGTACGTACATCAAAAGAAAGTATGAAATCGCTGTTTGGAGCTTATGTAGGCCTACAGTTCAACATTCATGTTTAACTGCATAAACAGTTAATAAACACAAGTACATTTCATTGAACATCATTTATTTTCATCACCAATTATCATAGTAGAACAGTTTCCCTGGTCTAATGCGCCACCTGGCTTGAGAAACCCGTTCTCAAAGACTTATTATTTGGGTAACACACATATTCTGAATGCCTTCGGCAGAATTCAAATGAGCCATTTTAATCTAGATTAATCTAGATTAATTTTGAAATTAATCTAGATTAATCTAGATTAAAAAAATTAATCTATGCCCACCTATAATATATATATATATATATACAGTATGCAGCCACTATATATTAATATTTACTAAAGTATTTTTTGAGCACAGCATCAGAAATTAAGTTATTCCATCTTACCATGTACTTCTCAAGGTATGGTCATGAGGAATCCTGCTTCAGAAATAACTCCTCTCCCTCAGTCATCTTTCCATTAAGCAAGTTTTGTTTGGCAACGTCGCCAACCAGAGGTGGCAGTAACGCACCAAAAACTTTGTTGTTGAACACCGTAAAACAGGAAGAAGAAGAAATTGTCATTCTCGCCATCATATGGATTTACTTTCATCGGCTAGACATCGGCCTCACAGCTCTGTGTATGTCGGTGCCGGCCCTTATTGATCCGCAAACGGTAAATGTAGCTTGTGTGGACGCTACTGCACTACTTGACTAATAAAATAGCTTCGCTACTGAAAAGCTATTTAATTTAGAAAGTAGCGAAGCTACCGCCACGCTACTGAGAAATGTAGTTAAGCTAGTAGCGTCACTTGTAGTGACGCTACTGCCCAACACTGGTAAATACAAATATGTATTCATTATCTCCAAAAGAAAGAAAGAAAGAAACTCAGCCGCTTGAGGCATCAACCGAGCTGAATCGAGCGCTCTTTTGCTCGGTTTCTCACACACAAATACATGCATCTAAACGCACATGTTTCATGTATAAACACACCTTTTAAATGTGACAAACTGAAAGTCAATGGAAAAGCAGTTGTTACTTGCACCACCTGGTGGTTATTGCGTAAAGCACAAAAATGTATTTTTTTTAAATGAAAAGGCGGCCTTTGCTGCTGCAGAACTGCGTGTGACTGCGCATGACAAATTGCAGCAGTGCGCGTGAAGAAACGTGCATTCTCAGTAGCCACATCTGTATATCCTATCTTATCCTTTGATCCTTTGTTTGTCTGTATGTGTGTGTTCAGAGCCAGTAAGCAATGACATTTTAAAATAATAAAAAACTGCAATAAAATAGTTGTCGGGATTATTTATTAATGGATTAGCGCAATATAAAACACGTTAACTTGAGCAGCTAATCTAAACAACAACATTCTCATCTAAAAGAAAGTCTCAAAAAGTAATTTTGTGATCCAACAGCCGCTGTATTTATCAAACAATAATAAGTTTAGTCCACCGCTTGGCACTCGCTGAGGGCGCAGTGATACACACAGGGGGAAGAGGCTGTAATTCTTTTAACAAATGTTTACATTTGAAATGCAGAGGGCTCATGAAAAACCTCTTTTGTGTTGTGCTTTTTGGGTGTGTATCAGGGCCTGCAGACGGGCACACAGGAGCTGGAGGAGATGGGCCTGAAGTTCAGCCAGAGTCTGCTCACTCTCAGGAGGAACTCGGCTCATTACAGCAGTCGTCTGATCCAGCACACGTCTGCTCTGCTTGACCTGGACGACCGGCTGCTGCCACACAAGTCCAACACGTGAGCGGAAAACCAGTACATTCACACACATCCTGAGATGCAAACTTGTTTCTTTGGTAACACTTTATTTTGATGGCCCATTTGAGTATTAGTAGACTGTCTGCTTAATATCTGTTGATACTGCTGCTAAACAGACATTTAACTGACTATAAGAAACTTTGCAAGTACATGTCAACTTACACTAACCCTAACCCCAACCTAACAGTCTACTTGTAATGTAATGAGAATTAGTTGGCATGTAGATGCTATGTAACTTAAATTCAACAAACAGAATTCAAAATAAAGTGTGACCGTTTGTTTATTTTTACCTAAAATCAGATGTCATATTCCACGCTTTATGATCAGTCACGTCTTATTTAGTATCAGTTTAAGTTATATGTTTGATAAATAATAAGACCTAATCAGCATTTACATTAGTACTCAGAGGCAGTGGTGATTCATTTTTGTTTGCTTTGCATTTTTGTTGCTTTTGTGTTTTTTTTTTTGTTTTTTATATGTTTTTAGTAATTTGCATAATAATTATTACTTTTATTTATTTAATTGTTTATTTATTTTTTTATTTTCTTTCATTATTTAATTATTTGTTTGTTTGTTTGTTAGTTAGCTAGTTAGTTACCAAGAAAAAGCTTTTATCTAAATCTGCATTTGCTTTAAGTATTTCTTTCTTTAAGTTTCTTTGCTTGTTTTTTATTTTGATGTTTGTTTGTTTTTTAAAATTTTTATTAATGTTTCCCTTGACTTTAAATATGTTAAATTAGTTTCAAATATGTATGTGTCCAGCAGCCGATTTAAATGTTATCACTCTATTGAATGGGCTTTATCAGTGGTTATCAGCTGATATATATGGGCCAGTAGGAGCCTTCTGCGCCTTCTAGTAGGTTCAGAAGACTGTAATCATCCAACCACATGGTTAATCAGCTATAGGCCACATATGGCTGTGGCCGGAAGTTAACAAGAATTAGTTATATTACTCATAAATTTCCCATTAATTGTATTTTATTAATGTCTACCCCAACCCTAAACCCAACCATCACAGTAATGTAAAAACAGATCCGAATCTGGAGTTTTCTCTATTAGTATAGCTGATTAACCACGAGAATTATTTATATTATTTATTACATTTCCCATTAATTGTATTTTATTAACATCTACCCTAACCGCAACCCTAAACCCAACCATCACAGTAATGTAAACACAGATCTGGTTGTGGAGACTTCTCTGTTAGTATAGCTGATTAACCATGTGAATGGATGATTACAACCTTCTGAGCCTAGTAGGCGCAGATGGCCCCTACTGACCCATATCTATCAGCTGATAACCACTGATAATGCCTATTCAATCGAGTGATAACATTCGAATCTGCTGGTGTCCAGAGTGTGTCAAAAACAACCAACCTGTTAATGGTAAATATACATCTACACACTTTTTTATTTTTATTTATTATTATATCAATGCAGGGTTCACACTAAATGCAAATTTAAGTATTTGCGTTAAAATATTCCACTCATTGACTCTGTTTACATGGACATCAGTAATCGAATTATTTGCCTTAATCTGAATAAGACAATAATATGATTAAGGTGTTTACATGAGTTGCTTTTTGAATGTTGCTTTCATGATCCCGTTCCACATGTTATAGCACATAATTTGATTGGCATCATTGCGTCACCATGCTATTCACATTTCCTCCCAAGTTTCATGTAATTTCATTACATGTTTCATTACAGTTTCATTTTTAATTTGTTGACTTTAACTGCAGTTTGGCACTTTCACTTTCATTCAAAAAATTTCATTCATGCCCCCATGACAAACGAGATATTAGATGTGAGTTTGAACTGCTGAGAGTGTTGTTTTAATGGAATTTGATACTGCACATTGTATGGAAAAGAAAACCTCCACATTTTGTCTTGCATTCCGCAGGTGTCTGTGGTCCTTCACTGACTCGGTAGGTGCAGAGAATAGTGTCAGACCGCCATGTGTGCATAGACTATCCTGTCGCAAAATGTGGCGAAAATCCTAAAGGACGATAATAATTTGATTAAGGTGTTTACATGTCTGCACTGCACTTCAATAATACGACTAAAATTACTCAACGTGTTTCCACACATCATACTCCACATGTCTTAATTTGATTTCTGTTTATTTAGTTCGATTATGACCTTAATTGGATTAAATTAATCAAAAATCTCTGTTTACACGGTAGATCAGATTATTGGTGTCCATGTAAACGTACTCAATGTCAATGTTAATCCATAAATAGTGGTGCATTTCTGTTGGATGGCACAAATTATGCAAAATTTGTGATGCGTTTGCTGCTAGCGTGCAGATTCACCTCAATCGCATCTTAAATAAAGTTGAAAGTCGAATAATTTAGTCTGAGCGGAAAAAAAGACATCCTGCACACCCAAAAATGAACCTTTTCTCACATTTTACTGATCCTCAAGTGGTTCCATAAACCTTTACGAGTGTTCTTTTCTGTTGAACACAAAAGAAGATACTTTGAAAAATGTTCTAAGCCAGCGACATTCTTGCTGTGATCCAAAAATGCTAACCCCTGAGCTGCTTTGTCGCCACAGCACAGAAGATGTTTTGAAATAAATTTTGGAAACATGTAACCATTGACTTCCATGGTATATATATATTTTTTTTTTTGACTATGGAAGTCAATGGTTACATGTTTCCAAAATTTATTTCAAAACATCTTCTGTGCTGTGGCGACAAAGTGGCTCAGGGGTTAGCATTTTTGGATCACAGCAAGAACGTCGCTGGTTCGAGTCCCTGCTGGGCCAGTTGGCATTTCTGTGTGGAGTTTGCATTTTCTCCCCGTGTTCACGTGGGTTTCCTCTGGGTGCTCCGGTTTTAGGTATAGGTGAATTGAATAAACTAAATTGCCCATAGTGTATGTGTGTGAATGAATGTGTATGGATGTTTCCCAGTACTGGGTTGCAGCTGCAAGGAAATCCGCTGTGTAAAACATATGCTGGATAAGTT
>CAIGQS010000142.1:0-47500 GCA_903798195.1 Danio kyathit
AAACAACGGAGTGGCTTCACAACAACTCTGTGACTGTTCTTAGGGGCCGATCACACAGTGTGCTGAGCCTCGCGTTCTAAAATCGTAAGGTGCAGCACACTGCCTTTTTCAGTGTTTAGCAGAAGCCCCTCTTGATCTGATACAGCCGTGAGTCTTTTTGGGAAAGATGCAAGTCTTCCACAGCTGGATTTGGGGATCCTCTGCCATTCCTGATGGTAAACATCGGTGGACAGCCATTTTTAGGTCTCTCCAGACATGCTCAATTGGGTTTAAGTCAGGGTTCTGGCTGGGCCATTTAAGGGGCCGATCACACGGAATGCGCTTTTCCATTATAAAAACGCGAGGTGCACCGCACTGCCTTTTTTGTTGACAAGAAAAACAAAGCACAGTGCACTTTGTATGTCACTAGGAAACGACTGAATCAGCTGCGTATTGTGTGCGAGTGTTGCTGTCGATATTAATATAATTTTATAATGTAATAATATCATAATATTCAAGATTTGTGAGTTATACAGCTCCAGATAACTCAAAACAGCGACCACTTGTCTCTCCTCCATCTTCAGTAGTCTCCGTAGACCACACAAACACTGCAGGCACCTCAACAGAAACCCCGCCTCTGCTTGCAGTTGATTGGAGAATGAAACAGACACGACTGATTTAATGCGCTTGACGTAACAGCATGCAAGGGCAAAAACAAGAGTCGCCCTGCAGGATTTGGCTTGCTGCTTATGAGCCCTGCGCGCCTTGCGTTTTAACCACCTCATATTCTTGCCGCTGCACGTTCTGACCTCACAGTTGAAAAAAGTCAACTCTGAGCGGAAAAAGCGCGTTACATCAGACATGTCTGTTTCATTCTCCAATCAAATGGAAGCAGAGGCGGGGTTTCCGTTGAGGTGCCTGCAGTGTTTGAGTGACTATTGAAGATGGAGGAGAGACTAGTGGTCGCTGTTTTGAGTTATCCGGAGCTGTATAACTCACAAATCTTGAATATTATGATATTATTACATTATAAAATTATATTAATATCGACAGCAACACTCGCACACAATACGCAGCTGATTCAGTCGTTTCCTAGTGACATACAAAGTGCACTGTGCTTTGTTTTTCTTGTCAACAAAAAAGGCAGTGCGGTGCGCCTCGCGATTTTAGAATGGAAAAGCGCATTCGGTGTGATCGGCCCCTTAAATGGCCCAGCCAGAACCCTGACTTAAACCCAATTGAGCATGTCTGGAGAGACCTAAAAATGGCTGTCCACCGACGTTTACCATCAGGAATGGCAGAGGATCCCCAAATCCAGCTGTGGAAGACTTGTTGCATCTTTCCCAAAACGACTCACAGCTGTATAAGATCAAGAGGGGCTTCTGCTAAACACTGAGCAAAGACTCTGAATACTCAGCACCATGTGATATTTCAGCTTCTCTGTTTTAATAAATCTGCAGAAATGTCAACAGTTGTGTGTTCTTCTGTCAATATGAGTGGACATTGAGGAAAGAATGAACTTACATGATTTCAGCAAATGGCTGCAATATAATAGAGAGAAACATTTAAGGAGTCTGAATATTTTCTATACCCACTGTATATGCATGCAGTGTGTGTGTGTGTGTGTGTGCATATACACGTCTGCAGTGTGAATGTGCAGTGAGGATGCGTGTATGTGTGTCACCTGGTGTGGCTGTTGGAGGACAGACTCTCCCAGGGCTGAGCGCTGCAGCCGGTGACAGCAAACGCAGCGCCGCAGCTTCCGTCCAGACGCGTCAGCAGGTCTTTAGCAGCGTTTTCTGCTGTTTTCCTGCTGTCGTGAGCCTTCTTCAGGAGCTGACTGATGCTCTCCTCACCCGCATGCTCTCCTGCACACACACACACACACACACACAGAGATCAGCAAAACTTCATAAATCAAGAAGCACTTTCTAGCAGGGTTCATACACATGTTCACTACTAAAATTCCAAGACTTTTCAAGTTGATTTTCATGATGTAATGTTTGATGTGATGTCTACATATACATGGTGAATAATAAGAAAAACAATGATGTTTAAATGTATTACAGCACATCAGAGAACACGCAATCATCTATTGTGTTTACATGTGCTTTTATATCTCTGTAAAACTAATAATGTTCACACAGCACTAACAATGTGAGAGCAAGTGTTTAGCCAAAGACAGAAAAGAAGTAGACAACTAACCTGTATTCAAGTTAGAGCTGCACAATATATGGTTTCAGCATGGATATCGTAATGTGTGCATCCGCAATAGTCACATCACAGGACATGCAATGCTGGGATTATAGTTTAATCTAGAGTTTCATCATAATGGAGTAAAACTTGATCATCTGCATGCATTTTTAAAGAGAGAGTTCACCCAATAATGACTCGCCATTTTCATTACAGCCTTCACTTGTTTCAAACATTCTTTTTTTATTCATTCATTCATTTTCTTTTCAGCTTAGTCCCTTTATTAATCAGGGGTCGCCACAGCGGAATGAACCGCCAACTTATCCAGCACGTTTTACACAGCGGATGCCCTTCCAGCTGCAACCCATCTCTGGGAAACATCCATACACACTCATTCACACTCATACACTATGGACAATTTAGCCTAACTAATTCACCTGCACCACATGTGTTTGGACTGTGGATGAAACCGGAGCACCCGGAGGAAACCCACGCGAACTCCACACAGAAACGCCAACTGACCCAGCCGAGGCTCGAACCAGCGACCTTCTTGCTGTGAGGCGACAGCACTACCTACTAGTAGCCACTGCGTCACCTCTTTCTTTTTTTAATGAACACAAAAAGAATATAATTGAATAACTCTTATACAGGGAGTGCAGAATTATTAGGCAAGTTGTATTTTTGAGGATTAATTTTATTATTGAACAACAACCATGTTCTCAATGAACCCAAAAAACTCATTAATATCAAAGCTGAATATTTCTGGAAGTAGTTTTTAGTTTGTTTTTAGTTTGAGCTATTTTAGGAGGATATCTGTGTGTGCAGGTGACTATTACTGTGCAGAATTATTAGGCAACTTAACAAAAAACAAATATATCCCCATTTCAATGATTTATTTTCACCAGTGAAACCAATATAACATCTCAACATTCACAAATATACATTTTCTGACATTCAAAAACAAAACAAAACAAATCAGTGACCAATATAGCCACCTTTCTTTGAGGACACTCAAAAGCCTGCCATCCATGGATTCTGTCAGTGTTTTGGTCTGTTCACCATCAACATTGCGTGCAGCAGCAACCACAGCCTCCCAGACACTGTTCAGAGAGGTGTACCGTTTTCCCTCCTTGTAAATCTCACATTTGATGATGGACCACAGGTTCTCTATGGGGTTCAGCTCAGGTGAACAAGGAGGCCATGTCATTAGTTTTTCTTCTTTTAGACCCTTTCTTGCCAGCCACGCTGTGGAGTACTTGGACGCGTGTGATGGAGCATTGTCCTGCATGAAAATCATGTTTTTCTTGAAGGATGCAGACTTCTTCCTGTACCACTGCTTGAAGAAGGTGTCTTCCAGAAACTGGCAGTAGGACTGGGAGTTGAGCTTGACTCCATCCTCAACCCGAAAAGGCCCCACAAGCTCATCTTTGATGATACCAGCCCAAACCAGTACTCCACCTCCACCTTGCTGGCGTCTGAGTCGGACTGGAGCTCTCTGCCCTTTACCGATCCAGCCACGGGCCCATCAAGACTCACTCTCATTTCATCAGTCCATAAAACCTTAGAAAAATCAGTCTTGAGATATTTCTTGGCCCAGTCTTGACGTTTCAGCTTGTGTGTCTGTTCAGTGGTGGTGGTTTTTCAGCCTTTCTTACCTTGGCCATGTCTCTGAGTATTGCACACCTTGTGCTTTTGGGCACTCCAGTGATGTTGCAGCGCTGAAATATGGCAAAACTGGTGGCAAGTGGCATCTTGACTTTTCTCAGTTCATGGGCAGTTATTTTGCACCTTGGTTTTTCCACACGCTTCTTAATTTTAAGAGTGCTGCATCCCTCTGCAAGATATCTCACTATTTTTGACTTTTCGGAGCCTGTCAAGTCCTTCTTTTGACCCATTTTGCCAAAGGAAAGGAAGTTGCCTAATAATTATGCACACCTGATATAGGGTGTTGATGTCATTAGACCACACCCCTTCTCATTACAGAGATGCACATCACCTAATATGCTTCATTGGTAGAAGGCTTTTGAGCCTATACAGCTTGGAGTAAGACAACATGCATAAAGAGGATGATGTGCTCAAAATACTCATTTGCCTAATAATTCTGCACTGCCTGTAGTGTTGACACAAGTGAAGTGTGAGTAGATAGTGAGCACATTGTAATCTTTGAGTGAACTGTCCCTTTAAGGCCTGTGACTGTGTGAACATTTCAATACTTCACATTTGAAAACATCCGGCCACTAATAATTTTTTAATAAAAGTTTTATTATTAAAGCTAACTTTATTAATAAAAACTTTAATAAAGATGAAATAATATACGATGAAGACTGTGCAGTGTTGATTATTCAATATCTGCACCTGAATAGTGAACACCTGAACACTATCATTCACTTCTATCTTTACTATATTTTATTGATCTCTGCTTGTCATTTATTTGTATTATATTATTGGAGATTCACTCCTCTACTAAATCCCCCAATTAATCCAAATAAACCTGTTACATCATCTGGTGAAATTGTGTTCACATCGCAATATACATCAGCTGTAGAGAGCAGTGTGTGTGTAGTGTGTAGTGTGTTTGTGTGTGTGCATGTGCAGTGTGCTTGATGCAAAAACAATATAGGGTGCTATTTGTTTTTGTGCATATGTTTGTGTGTTCATGTGTATGTTTGTGTGTATGTGTGAGCGTGTCTGTGTGTTTACATGTGTGTTTGTTTTTGTGAGTGTGTTTGTGTATGTCTGTGTTTGTGTGTATATGTGTTTGTTGGTGTGGGTGTGTATGTGTGCATATGTTTGTGTGTGTTTATGTGTATGTGTGTCTGTGTGTTTACATGTGTGTTTGTTTTTGTGAGTGTGTGTGTGTATGTCTGTGTTTGTTGGTGTGTATGTGTATGTTTGTGTGTGTTTGTGTGTATGTTTGTGTGTGTTTATGTGTGTGTCTATATGTTTACATGTGTGTTTGTTTTTGTGAGTGTGTGTGTGTATGTCTGTGTTTGTTGGTGTGTATGTGTATGTTTGTGTGTGTTTGTGTGTATGTTTGTGTGTGTTTATGTGTGTGTCTATATGTTTACATGTGTGTTTGTTTTTGTGAGTGTGTTTGTGTATGTCTGTGTTTGTGTGTATATGTGTTTGTTTGTGTGGGTGTGTATGTGTGCATATGTTTGTGTGTGTGTATGTGTGTCTGTGTGTTTACATGTGTGTTTGTGAGTGTGTTTGTGTATGTCTGTGTTTGTGTATGTTTGTGTATGTGTGCATATGTTTGTGTGTGTTCATGTGTATGTTTGTGTGTATGTGTGTATGTGTGAGCGTGTCTGTGTGTTTACATGTGTGTTTGTTTTTGTGAGTGTGTTTGTGTATGTTTGTGTGTATGTGTGTATGTGTGAGCGTGTCTGTGTGTTTACATGTGTGTTTGTTTTTGTGAGTGTGTTTGTGTATGTCTGTGTTTGTGTGTATGTTTGTGTTTGTGTGGGTGTGTATGTGTGCATATGTTTGTGTGTATGTGTATGTGTGTCTATGTGTTTACATGTGTTTTTGTGAGTGTGTTTGTGTATGTCTGTGTTTGTGTTTGTGTGTTTGTGTATGTGTGCATATGTTTGTGTGTGTTCATGTGTATGTTTGTGTGAGTGTGTCTATGTGTTTACATGTGTTTGTGTTTTTGTGAGTGTGTTTGTCTGTGTTTGTGTGTATGTGTGTCTGTGTGTTTACATGTGTGTTTGTTTTTGTGAGTGTGTTTGTGTATGTCTGTGTTTGTGTGGGTGTGTTTGTGTATGTGTGCATATGTTTGTGTGTGTTCATGTGTATGTTTGTGTGAGTGTGTCTATGTGTTTACATGTGTTTGTGTTTTTGTGAGTGTGTTTGTGTATCTCTGTGTTTGTGTATGTTTGTGTGGGTGTGTATGTGTGCATATGTTTGTGTGTGTTTATGTGTCTGTGTGTTTACATGTGTGTTTGTGTTTTTGTGAGTGTGTTTGTGTGTGTCTGTGTTTGTGTGTGTTTATGTGTCTGTGTGTTTACATGTGTGTTTGTTTTTGTGAGTGTGTTTGTGTATGTCTGTGTTTGTGTGTGTTTATGTGTCTATGTGTTTACATGTGTGTTTGTGAGTGTGTTTGTGTATGTCTGTGTTTGTGTGTGTTTATGTGTCTATGTGTTTACATGTGTGTTTGTGAGTGTGTTTGTGTATGTCTGTGTTTGTGTGTGTTTATGTGTCTATGTGTTTACATGTGTGTTTGTTTTTGTGAGTGTGTTTGTGTATGTCTGTGTTTGTGTGTGTTTATGTGTCTGTGTGTTTACATGTGTGTTTGTTTTTGTGAGTGTGTTTGTGTATGTCTGTGTTTGTGTGTGTTTATGTGTCTGTGTGTTTACATGTGTGTTTGTTTTTGTGAGTGTGTTTGTGTATGTCTGTGTTTGTGTGTGTTTATGTGTCTGTGTGTTTACATGTGTGTTTGTTTTTGTGAGTGTGTTTGTGTGTGTCTGTGTTTGTTTGTGTGGGTGTGTTTGTGTAGGTGTGCATATGTTTGTGTGTGTTTATGTGTCTGTGTGTTTACATGTGTGTTTGTTTTTGTGAGTGTGTTTGTGTATGTCTGTGTTTGTGTGTGTTTATGTGTCTGTGTGTTTACATGTGTGTTTGTTTTTGTGAGTGTGTTTGTGTATGTCTGTGTTTGTGTGTATATGTGTTTGTTTGTGTGGGTGTGTATGTGTGCATATGTTTGTGTGTATGTGTGTCTATGTGTTTACATGTGTGTTTGTGAGTGTGTTTGTGTATGTCTGTGTTTGTGTATGTTTGTGTGTTTGTGTATGTGTGCATATGTTTGTGTGTGTTCATGTGTATGTTTGTGTGTATGTGTGAGCGTGTCTGTGTGTTTACATGTGTGTTTGTTTTTGTGAGTGTGTTTGTGTATCTCTGTGTTTGTGTATGTTTGTGTGGGTGTGTATGTGTGCATATGTTTGTGTGTGTTTATGTGTCTGTGTGTTTACATGTGTGTTTGTGTTTTTGTGAGTGTGTTTGTGTGTGTCTGTGTTTGTGTGTGTTTATGTGTCTGTGTGTTTACATGTGTGTTTGTTTTTGTGAGTGTGTTTGTGTGTGTCTGTGTTTGTGTGTGTTTATGTGTCTGTGTGTTTACATGTGTGTTTGTTTTTGTGAGTGTGTTTGTGTGTGTCTGTGTTTGTGTGTGTTTATGTGTCTGTGTGTTTACATGTGTGTTTGTGTTTTTGTGAGTGTGTTTGTGTGTGTCTGTGTTTGTGTGTGTTTATGTGTCTGTGTGTTTACATGTGTGTTTGTTTTTGTGAGTGTGTTTGTGTATGTCTGTGTTTGTGTGTGTTTATGTGTCTGTGTGTTTACATGTGTGTTTGTGAGTGTGTTTGTGTATGTCTGTGTTTGTGTGTGTTTATGTGTCTATGTGTTTACATGTGTGTTTGTGAGTGTGTTTGTGTATGTCTGTGTTTGTGTGTGTTTATGTGTCTATGTGTTTACATGTGTGTTTGTTTTTGTGAGTGTGTTTGTGTATGTCTGTGTTTGTGTGTGTTTATGTGTCTGTGTGTTTACATGTGTGTTTGTTTTTGTGAGTGTGTTTGTGTATGTCTGTGTTTGTTTGTGTGGGTGTGTTTGTGTAGGTGTGCATATGTTTGTGTGTGTTTATGTGTCTGTGTGTCTGTGTGTTTACATGTGTGTTTGTTTTTGTGAGTGTGTTTGTGTATGTCTGTGTTTGTGTGTATATGTGTTTGTTTGTGTGGGTGTGTATGTGTGCATATGTTTGTGTGTATGTGTGTCTATGTGTTTACATGTGTGTTTGTGAGTGTGTTTGTGTATGTCTGTGTTTGTGTATGTTTGTGTGTTTGTGTATGTGTGCATATGTTTGTGTGTGTTCATGTGTATGTTTGTGTGTATGTGTGAGCGTGTCTGTGTGTTTACATGTGTGTTTGTTTTTGTGAGTGTGTTTGTGTATCTCTGTGTTTGTGTATGTTTGTGTGGGTGTGTATGTGTGCATATGTTTGTGTGTGTTTATGTGTCTGTGTGTTTACATGTGTGTTTGTTTTTGTGAGTGTGTTTGTGTGTGTCTGTGTTTGTGTGTGTTTATGTGTCTGTGTGTTACATGTGTGTTTGTTTTTGTGAGTGTGTTTGTGTATGTCTGTGTTTGTGTGTGTTTATGTGTCTGTGTGTTTACATGTGTGTTTGTTTTTGTGAGTGTGTTTGTGTATGTCTGTGTTTGTGTGTGTTTATGTGTCTGTGTGTTTACATGTGTGTTTGTTTTTGTGAGTGTGTTTGTGTGTGTCTGTGTTTGTGTGTGTTTATGTGTCTGTGTGTTTACATGTGTGTTTGTTTTTGTGAGTGTGTTTGTGTATGTCTGTGTTTGTGTGTGTTTATGTGTCTGTGTGTTTACATGTGTGTTTGTTTTTGTGAGTGTGTTTGTGTATGTCTGTGTTTGTGTGTGTTTATGTGTCTGTGTGTTTACATGTGTGTTTGTTTTTGTTTTTGTGAGTGTGTTTGTGTGTATATGTGTTTGTTTGTGTGGGTGTGTATGTGTGCATATGTTTGTGTGTATGTGTGTCTATGTGTTTACATGTGTGTTTGTGAGTGTGTTTGTGTATGTCTGTGTTTGTGTATGTTTGTGTGTTTGTGTATGTGTGCATATGTTTGTGTGTGTTCATGTGTATGTTTGTGTGTATGTGTGTATGTGTGAGCGTGTCTGTGTGTTTACATGTGTGTTTGTTTTTGTGAGTGTGTTTGTGTATGTCTGTGTTTGTGTGTATGTCTGTGTTTGTTGGTGTGGGTGTGTATGTGTGCATATGTTTGTGTGTGTTTATGTGTATGTGTGTCTATGTGTTTACATGTGTGTTTATTTTTGAGAGTGTGTGTGTATGTTTGTGTGGGTGTGTATGTGTGCATATGTTTGTGTGTGTTTATGTGTATCTGTGTTTGTTTGTGTGTGTTTATGTGTATGTGTGTTTACATGTGTGTTTGTTTTTGTGAGTGTGTTTGTGTATGTCTGTGTTTGTGTGTGTTTATGTGTCTATGTGTTTACATGTGTGTTTGTTTTTGTGAGTGTGTTTGTGTATGTCTGTGTTTGTGTGTGTTTATGTGTCTGTGTGTTTACATGTGTGTTTGTTTTTGTGAGTGTGTTTGTGTATGTCTGTGTTTGTGTGTATATGTGTTTGTTTGTGTGGGTGTGTATGTGTGCATATGTTTGTGTGTATGTGTGTCTATGTGTTTACATGTGTGTTTGTGAGTGTGTTTGTGTATGTCTGTGTTTGTGTATGTTTGTGTGTTTGTGTATGTGTGCATATGTTTGTGTGTGTTCATGTGTATGTTTGTGTGTATGTGTGTATGTGTGAGCGTGTCTGTGTGTTTACATGTGTGTTTGTTTTTGTGAGTGTGTTTGTGTATGTCTGTGTTTGTTGGTGTGAGCGTGTCTGTGTGTTTACATGTGTGTTTGTTTTTGTGAGTGTGTTTGTGTATGTCTGTGTTTGTTGGTGTGGGTGTGTATGTGTGCATATGTTTGTGTGTGTTTATGTGTCTGTGTGTCTATGTGTTTACATGTGTGTTTATTTTTGAGAGTGTGTGTGTATGTTTGTGTGGGTGTGTATGTGTGCATATGTTTGTGTGTGTTTATGTGTATCTGTGTTTGTTTGTGTGTGTTTATGTGTATGTGTGTCTATGTGTTTACATGTGTGTTTGTGAGTGTGTTTGTGTATGTCTGTGTTTGTGTGGGTGTGTATGTGTATGTGTGCATATGTTTGTGTGTGTTCATGTGTATGTTTGTGTGAGTGTGTCTATGTGTTTACATGTGTTTGTGTTTTTGTGAGTGTGTTTGTGTATGTCTGTGTTTGTGTGTATATGTGTTTGTTTGTGTGGGTGTGTATGTGTATGTGTGTCTGTGTGTTTACATGTGTGTTTGTGAGTGTGTTTGTGTATGTCTGTGTTTGTGTGGGTGTGTTTGTGTATGTGTGCATATGTTTGTGTGTGTTCATGTGTATGTTTGTGTGAGTGTGTCTATGTGTTTACATGTGTTTGTGTTTTTGTGAGTGTGTTTGTGTATGTCTGTGTTTGTGTGTATGTGTGTCTGTGTGTTTACATGTGTGTTTGTTTTTGTGAGTGTGTTTGTGTATGTCTGTGTTTGTGTGGGTGTGTATGTGTGCATATGTTTGTGTGTGTTCATGTGTATGTTTGTGTGAGTGTGTCTATGTGTTTACATGTGTGTTTGTTTTTGTGAGTGTGTTTGTGTATCTCTGTGTTTGTGTATGTTTGTGTGGGTGTGTATGTGTGCATATGTTTGTGTGTGTTTATGTGTCTGTGTGTTTACATGTGTGTTTGTGTTTTTGTGAGTGTGTTTGTCTGTGTTTGTGTGTATATGTGTTTGTGTATGTGTGCATATGTTTGTGTGTGTTTATGTGTCTATGTGTTTACATGTGTGTTTGTTTTTGTGAGTGTGTTTGTGTATCTCTGTGTTTGTGTATGTTTGTGTGGGTGTGTATGTGTGCATATGTTTGTGTGTGTTTATGTGTCTGTGTGTTTACATGTGTGTTTGTGTTTTTGTGAGTGTGTTTGTGTGTGTCTGTGTTTGTGTGTGTTTATGTGTCTGTGTGTTTACATGTGTGTTTGTTTTTGTGAGTGTGTTTGTGTGTGTCTGTGTTTGTGTGTGTTTATGTGTCTATGTGTTTACATGTGTGTTTGTTTTTGTGAGTGTGTTTGTGTGTGTCTGTGTTTGTGTGTGTTTATGTGTCTGTGTGTTTACATGTGTGTTTGTTTTTGTGAGTGTGTTTGTGTATGTCTGTGTTTGTGTGTGTTTATGTGTCTGTGTGTTTACATGTGTGTTTGTTTTTGTGAGTGTGTTTGTGTGTGTCTGTGTTTGTGTGTGTTTATGTGTCTGTGTGTTTACATGTGTGTTTGTTTTTGTGAGTGTGTTTGTGTGTATATGTGTTTGTTTGTGTGGGTGTGTATGTGTGCATATGTTTGTGTGTATGTGTGTCTATGTGTTTACATGTGTGTTTGTGAGTGTGTTTGTGTATGTCTGTGTTTGTGTATGTTTGTGTGTTTGTGTATGTGTGCATATGTTTGTGTGTGTTCATGTGTATGTTTGTGTGTATGTGTGTATGTGTGAGCGTGTCTGTGTGTTTACATGTGTGTTTGTTTTTGTGAGTGTGTTTGTGTATGTTTGTGTGTATGTGTGTATGTGTGAGCGTGTCTGTGTGTTTACATGTGTGTTTGTTTTTGTGAGTGTGTTTGTGTATGTCTGTGTTTGTGTGTATGTCTGTGTTTGTTGGTGTGGGTGTGTATGTGTGCATATGTTTGTGTGTGTTTATGTGTATGTGTGTCTATGTGTTTACATGTGTGTTTATTTTTGAGAGTGTGTGTGTATGTTTGTGTTTGTGTGGGTGTGTATGTGTGCATATGTTTGTGTGTGTTTATGTGTATCTGTGTTTGTTTGTGTGTGTTTATGTGTATGTGTGTCTGTGTGTTTACATGTGTGTTTGTTTTTGTGAGTGTGTTTGTGTATGTCTGTGTTTGTGTGGGTGTGTTTGTGTATGTGTGCATATGTTTGTGTGTGTTCATGTGTATGTTTGTGTGAGTGTGTCTATGTGTTTACATGTGTTTGTGTTTTTGTGAGTGTGTTTGTGTATGTCTGTGTTTGTGTGTATATGTGTTTGTTTGTGTGGGTGTGTATGTGTGCATATGTTTGTGTGTGTGTATGTGTGTCTGTGTGTTTACATGTGTGTTTGTTTTTGTGAGTGTGTTTGTGTATGTCTGTGTTTGTTGGTGTGTATGTGTATGTTTGTGTGTGTTTGTGTGTATGTGTGTTTGCATGTGTGTTTGTTTTTGTGAGTGTGTTTGTGTATGTCTGTGTTTGTGTTTCTGAGTTTGTATGTGTGTGTTTTTGTGTATGTGTGTTTTCTTACCCACAGCACTGACTCCAGCCGCTCTGAACTGACCCAACACCAGACCCTGTTCACTCTCAGCCAGAGCCAACAGCAGCTCATACGCCTCGATACACTGCTCACTGTAACACACACACACACACACACACACACACACACACACACACACACCAGGTTTAGTTGTAATGATGTTTCCACTGTACAGACTGTATATTCTCTCAATATACCTCAGCTCTACCCCCAAAACTCACTAACTCACACACACACTCACACACACTCTTCATCAGTCCAGCGCTGCTATAACAGGGTTAACAATAGCAGATCAATAACGATAGCAGCTGATCAATAACAGCAGTCAACATAAACATCTTCATCACATCAGGACGGACAGCACAAACAACAGACCATTGTTGATGCGTGTAAGAAAATAAAGAAGAAATAAAGGATCTCTCCTGTCTAATTAACAGCTCATGCATATGCAAATGAGATCACGTTTAGAATCTGACAGTAATCATAATTAGATCATTTTATTCACTAAGGTCACAACTTCAGGGAGCGTCACGTCCATTAGAGCTGATTTACATGTCATTTGCATAAACACCTGTGTGTGTGTGTGTGTGTTTCAGGTGTGTGTGATATCCATGGTCTACATTAATATGCTAACTGCTGTTGCAGATTATGTAAATGATGTCTACTGTAATGCAGTCAGAATAAGCCGAAGATTGTGAAAGCAGAAATATCCCTGTGTGTGTGTGTTTATAAGATCTGACACAGTTGTGTAATATCACACATGTAAGAGTGCAGCTTTCCTGAATGTCTGCACATGATTCTGATTTTACACAACAGTTTAACAAACAGGAAGTTCATACTGGCTGAATTTGGCAGACAATATTGTCTATTTTTTTTTGTTTTGCAAGTAAAAATAAGTCAAAGAAAGCTGGAGCTGAATGTGTGTGTGTGTGTGTGTGTGTGTGTACCTGTACTGCAGGGCGAGTCTGAGTGCAGTAGAGTTGGACTCATATTTGCCCAGCAGCATGCTCATCCGCTCAGCGTTACTCTTACACTCCTCCAGTGTGATGGTCAGCAGGTCATTCTGAGACTTCAGGTGCTCGATACGACTGCAACAACAACACATACACACATAGACATCCATAAACAACACATAACACAACACAAAAATAGTTTAAAATGGTGTTAAAATGGTTTAAAAATATGAAAAACTGCTTTTATTCCAGCCGAAATAAAACAAATATGCCGGTGACTGTAGCTTCGTTGCTAAATGGCTAACATGGATTTTATTGAGAGAATAACTGTTTATGTGCTTTATGAAGGCTGTAAAACTGCGTCGATACGTTTGGAGCAGTGTCTGAGTCCACTAGATACTTTCAGAGGTGCAGCCAGCTCTGTGAGCTCATAAACTCCTCCAGAAACTTAAGTCAAAATCAAGTCAAAGTCAGCTTTATTGTCAATTCTACCACATGTACAGGACATACAGAGGATCCAAATTCTGTTACTCTCAGACCCTCGGTGCCTAACATATAATATTAATACAAAAAGTTTTAGAAAGAATTTACAATAAATACAATTATATAAAATGTAATTAAAAAATATATATATATACATTAAAAATATACATAAAATGTAATCTAAAAATACGCGTAAAAAATAAATAAATAAATAAATAAAATAAAAAAATAAAACTTAACCTGGATGACGGAGGCCCAGTTTGATGAACTGTTGTCGGTGTCAGCTGGAGGATTTTCCCCGGGACACCAACAACAGGTGCTACGTCACAATCATGCCCCCACAAGAGCAAGCTCCTGTTTGGTTAACGCGCGTGACAAACGCGCAAAACACTCAATTCGCGCCGCGCCATTTGTGCCATTCGCGCCGCAGGATGTCTATTCGCACCTTTGCATTGACTTAACATGTAAATCACTAACGCTTGACACTTCTTCCGCGTCTGGTGTGAACACAGCATAAGACTTTCTCCAGAGAAAAAAATATTAGAGGAAATACTGTAAAAAATTCCTGAATCTGTTCAACATCATTTGGGGAATATTTGAAAAAGAAATGAATTAACAGGAGGGTCAATAAATTTAATTTCAACTGTCTATATATATAGACACTCACCGGCCACTTTATTAGGTACACCTAACTAGTACCGGGTTGGACCCCTTTTGCCTTCAGAACTGCTTTAATCCTTCATGACTTCAATATTCCTCAGAGATTTTGCTCCATATTGACATGATAGCATCACACAGTTGCTGCAGATTTGTCGGCTGCACATCCATGATGCCAATCTCCCGTTCCACCACATCCCAAAGGTGCTCTATTGGATTGAGCTCTGGTGCTGTGGAGGCCATTTGAGTACAGTGAACTCATCGTCATGTTCAAGAAACCAGTCTGAGATGATTCACGCTTTATGACATGGTGCGTTATCCTGCTGGAAGTAGCCATCAGAAGATGGAGACACTGTGGTCATAAAGGGATGGACATGGTCAGCAACAATACTCAGGTAGGCTGTGGCGTTGACATGATGCTTAATTGGTACTAATGAACCCAAAGTGTGCCAAGAAAATCTCCCCCACACCATTACACCACCACCACCAGCCTGAACCGCTGATACAAGGCAGGATGGATCCATGCTTTCATGTTGTTGAGGCCAAATTCTGACCCGAACATCCGAATGTGGCAGCAGAAATGGAGACTCATCAGACCAGGCAACGTTTCTCCAATCTTCTCTTGTCCAGTTTTGGTGAGCCTGTGTGAATTGTAGCCTCAGTTTCCTGTTCTTAGCTGACAGGAGCGGCACCCGGTGTGGTCTTCTGCTGCTGTAGCCCATCATCCGCCTCAAGGTTGGACGTGTTGTGTGTTCAGAGATGCTCTTCTACAGACCTCGGTTGTAGCGAGTGCTTATTTGAGTTAATGTTGCCTTTCTATCAGCTGGAACCAGTCTGGCCATTCTCCTCTGACCTCTGGCATCAACAAGGCATTTGCGCCCACAGAACTGCCGCTCACTGGATATTTCCTCTTTGTCGGACCATTCTCTGTAAACCCTAGAGATGGTTGTGCGTGAAAATCCCAGTAGATCAGCAGTTTCTGAAATACTCAGAGCCAGCCCGTCTGACACCAACAACCATGCCACGTTCAAAGTCACTTAAATCCCCTTTCTTCCTCCATTCTGATGCTCGCTTTGAACTGCAGCAGATCGTCTTGACCATGTCTACATGCCTAAATGCATTGAGCTGCTGCCATGTGATTGGCTGATTAGAAATTTGAATAACGAGCAGTTGGGTAGATGTACCTAACAAAGTGGCCAGTGAGTGTATACATATATAAATTATTATATTATCTATATTTATATGTATTATTGTTATTTCCAGTTAGCTTTATTTGATGGTGTTTTATGCTCCCATAATTCCTCTGACCTGTTAAGTCTCTCCGTCTCCACCTCAAACTCTCGGATCTTGCTCTCGGAGATGGCGGATCCATGAGAGTAAAGGGTCTGGAAAATCTCCTGGATATTGGAGCAATCCTGCAGAGAATGAGCCAGATGTTCTGCCACATTACTGGACACCTGCAGGAACACACACACACACACACACACACACACACACACACACACACACACACACACACACACACACACACATAGAAAATTGTTCAACTTTTTGATTTCTTAAGAATCATGAGACATTGAAGACTGGAGTGTTGATGAGGAAAATACAGCTTCTGATACACATGAATAAGTAACATTAGTATGGCATTTTGGTTACAGTATTGCTCAATCATTTTAACTCCGTTTATCTATGTACTGTATAAAATATGGACTGGATGAATAAAAAGATATAGACAGTGATAATAGTTGTAATATATAGCAGTTGCTTTGGCAATATACAGCTAAGTACTGTACGCCGTGACAATAAAGTGAATAGAGAGAGAGAGAGAGAGAGGGAAAAATAAGTTTATTAAATAAGTAGCATTAAATCCTGTATATACAGGTGCTCCGTTTTCCCCCACAGTCCAAACACACGCGCTATAGGGGAATTAATGAACTAAATTGTCCGTAGTGTATGAGTGTGTGTGTGTGTGTGTGAATGAGTGTGTATGGGTTCCGCTGAATAAAATAAAATATATGCTGGAATAGTCGATGGTTCATTCCACTGTGGCAACCCCTGATAAATAAGGCACTAAGCCGAAGGAAAATGAATGAATGAAATCCTGTACAGTAGTGTAAAGTACAGCAGTGTAAAGTACAGTAGTGTGAAGTACAGCAGTGTAAAGTACAGCAGTGTAAAGTACAGTAGTGTGAAGTACAGTAGAGTAAAGTACAGTAGTGTGAAGTACAGCAGTGTAAAGTACAGCAGTGTAAAGTACAGTAGTGTGAAGTACAGTAGTGTGAAGTACAGTAGAGTAAAGTACAGTAGTGTGAAGTACAGTAGAGTAAAGTACAGTAGTGTGAAGTACAGCAGTGTAAAGTACAGCAGTGTAAAGTACAGTAGTGTAAAGTACAGCAGTGTAAAGTACAGTAGTGTGAAGTACAGTAGTGTAAAGTACAGCAGTGTAAAGTACAGTAGTGTAAAGTACAGCAGTGTAAAGTACAGTAGTGTGAAGTACAGTAGTGTTTATTTCTCTTTACCCCGATGCTGCTGATCTCAGAGCCCAGGATGGATCTCTCTGTCGGCAGAGATTCTGAGCGGGTTTTAGACAGTTTCACTCGCTCCGCAACCTACAACACACACACACACACACACACACACACACACACACACACACACACACACACACACACACACACACACACACACACACACACACACAGAATTCTGTTATAGATTAAAGAAACTATAATTAAAAAAATAATAATATTACATATCACTATGGTGTTCTTCATAAAGACATTTAAGATAAGTAAATGGTAAAATAACAAACAAAACAAATCAAATCTGTGACTTGTAAGCTCCTATTAACACACATAAATAAATAAACGAATAAATAAAACAAGTTACATCTCTTATGACTGTTATATTCTTCCAATAAACTTTAAAAAGTACAAAATTAATTGAAAATAAATTGAAAAATGTTAATAGTCATTTATATGACTATTTTGCTCCTGAAAATAAAATAAATTTTTAATAATATAAATAAATTGAAATAAAATAAAACTTAATAACAAATAATATTAAAAATAATTAAAATAAAAATTAAATACATTTAATAAAATGTGCTGTCACTACTATGCATTTGATTAAGACACTCAACCTAATGAATAAATAGATAAATAAAATAAGTAAATAAAGATAAATTTAATTTAAATAAATAAATAAAATAAATACTGTCAGTACTATGCATCTGAAGAATACTATGATACTATGCATCAAGACACTCAACCTCATGAATAAATAAAACAGGTAAATAAATTCAAATTCAAATAATAGTAATAGAATTTAATAAACTATCCTGTCAGTACTATGCCTTTGATCAAGACACTCAACCTAATAAATAAAAGATGAATAGAAGAATAAAATAAACAAATAAATAAATAAAACAACGCAAAATAAAATAACACAAAATAAAATAACGCTAAATAAAATAACACAAAATAAAGTAACCCAAAAATAAAATAACACAAAATAATGTAACCCAAAAATAAAATAACGCAAAATAAAATATCACAAAATAAAATAACACTAAATAAAATAACACAAAATAAAGTAACCCAAATATAAAATAACGCAAAATAAAGTAACCCAAAAATAAAATAACGCAAAATAAAATATCACAAAATAAAATAACACTAAATAAAATAACACAAAATAAAGTAACCCAAATATAAAATAACGCAAAATAATGTAACCCAAAAATAAAATAACGTAAAATAAAATAACGTAAAATAAAACAACGCGAAATAAAACATGGCAAAAATAAAACAAGCCAAAAAATAAAATTATCCAAAATAAAATAACGTAAAATAAAATAAAACACAATAAAATAACGCAAAATAAAATAACACAAAATAAAATAACGTGAAATTAAATAACACAAAATAAAATAACACAAAATAACATAACGTAAAATAAAATAACGTGAAATTAAACAACACAAAATAAAATAACACAAAATAAAATAACGTAAAATAAAATAACGAAAAAAAAAATGCAAAAACAAAAACTCAAAATAAAATAACGCAAAAAATAAAATAAAGAAAAAATAAAATAACGCAAAAAAAAAAACGGAAAAATAAAAACTCAAAATAAAATAATGCAAAATAAAACGCCTAAAAAATGCAAAAATAAAAATGCAAAATAAAGCACAAAATAAAATAACGTAAAATCAAATAAAGAAAAAATAAAACGCAAAAAAAAACCGCAAAAATTAAAACTCAAAATAAAATAATGCAAAATAAAACGGCTAAAAAATGCAAAAATAAAAATGCAAAATAAAGCACAAAATAAAATACGTAAAATAAAATGACACAAAATAAAATAACGAAAAAAAAAATAACGCAAAAAAAAAAAAACATTCAAAAATAAAAACCCAAAATAAAATAACACAAAATAAAATAATGCAAAATAAAACGCATAAAAAATGCAAAAATAAAAACGCAAAATAAAATAACAAGATAAAATAACGTAAAATAAAACGCAAAAAAAAAATAACTCATAAAAACGCAAAATAATGCAAAATAAAACAAAATAAAATAACGTAAAATAAAATGACACAAAATAAAATAATGTAAAATAAAATAAGGAAAAAAAAATAACGCAAAAAAAAAACATTCAAAAACAAAAACTCAAAATAAAATAACGCAAAATAAAATAACGCAAAAATAAAACACAAAATAAAATAACGCAAAATAAAATGACACAAAATAAAATAACGTAAAAAATAAAATAACGTAAAAAATAAAATAAAGAAAAAATAAAATAACGCAAAAAAAAAAGGAAAAATAAAAACTCAAAATAAAATAATGCAAAATAAAACGCCTAAAAAATGCAAAAATAAAAATGCAAAATAAAGCACAAAATAAAATAACGTAAAATCAAATAAAGAAAAAATAAAACGCAAAAAAACCCGCAAAAATTAAAACTCAAAATAAAATAATGCAAAATAAAACGGCTAAAAAATGCAAAAATAAAAATGCAAAATAAAGCACAAAATAAAATACGTAAAATAAAATGACACAAAATAAAATAACGTAAAATAAAATAAGGAAAAAAAAAATAACGCAAAAAAAAAAACATTCAAAAATAAAAACCCAAAATAAAATAACACAAAATAAAATAATGCAAAATAAAACGCATAAAAAATGCAAAATAAAAACGCAAAATAAAATAACAAGATAAAATAACGTAAAATAAAACGCAAAAAAAAAAAAAAACTCATAAAAACGCAAAATAATGCAAAATAAAACAAAATAAAATAACGTAAAATAAAATGACACAAAATAAAATAATGTAAAATAAAATAAGGAAAAAAAAAATAACGCAAAAAAAAAACATTCAAAAATAAAAACCCAAAATAAAATAACACAAAATAAAATAATGCAAAATAAAACGCATAAAAAATGCAAAAATAAAAACGCAAAATAAAATAACAAGATAAAATAACACAAAATAATGCAAAATAAAACAAAATAAAATAACGTAAAATAAAATGACACAAAATAAAATGACACAAAATAAAACAATGTAAAATAAAATATAAACGCAAAATAAAACGCAAAAATAAAATAACGCAAAAAAACGCAAAAATAAAAATTAAAATAACGCAAAAATAAAAATTTTAAATAAATTAACGCAAAATAAAATAACACAAAATAAAATAACGTAAAATAAAATAACATAAAATAAAAGCAAAAATAAAACGCATAAGAAACCTGCAAAAATAAAAACATAAAATAAAACAACACAAAATAAAATAACGTAAAATAAAACACAAAAATAAAATAACGCAAAAAAACGCTAAAATAAAAATGTAAAATAAAATAACGCAAAATAAAATAACACAAAATAAAATAACGTAAAATAAAACACAAAAATAAAATAACGCAAAAAAACGCAAAAATAAAAATGTAAAATAAAATAACGCAAAATAAAATAACGTAAAATAAAATAACGTAAAATAAAAGCAAAAATAAAACGCATAAAAAAACCTGCAAAAATAAAAACGTAAAATAAAACACAAAATAAAATAACGCCAAATAAAATAACGCAAAATAAAATAATACAAAATAAAATGCATAAAAAATGCAAAAATAAAAACGCAAAAATAAAATAATGCAAAAAAATAACAAAATAAAATAACGTAAAATAAAACTCAAAAATAAAATAACGCAAAAAAACGCAAAAATAAAAACGCAAAATAATGCAAAATAAAACAAAATAAAATAATGTAAAATAAAATGACACAAAATAAAATGACATAATAAAATAACGCAAAATAAAATAACGCAAAAATAAAACACAAAAATAAAATAACGCAAAAAAAAAACGCAAAAATAAAAATTTAAAATAAATTAACGCAAAATAAAATAACACAAAATAAAATAACGTAAAATAAAAGCAAAAATAAAACGCATAAAAAAACCTGCAAAAATAAAAACGTAAAATAAAACACAAAATAAAATAACGTAAAATAAAACACAAAAATAAAACGCAAAAAAACGCTAAAATAAAACATATAAAAAACCTGCAAAAATAAAAACGTAAAAAAAACAACACAAAATAAAATAACGTAAAATAAAATAACATAAAATAAAACACAAAATAAAATAACGTAAAATAAACACAAAATAAAATAACGTAAAAAAAACAACACAAAATAAAATAACGTAAAATAAAATAACATAAAATAAAACACAAAATAAAATAAGGTAAATAAAATAACATAAAATAAAATAACGCAAAAATAAAATAACGAATAAAAATGCTAAAATAAAAATCCAAACTAAAATAACGCAAAAAAAAAAAAAAAAAAAAAAACGGAAAATACAGTAAAATAAAGTACAATAAAATAAAGTAAAAAATAAATAAATAAATAAAATAAAATCAATGCTATACTCTAGATATGCAAAACAAACAGTGTGTGAGTGAGTGTGTGTGTCAGTGTATGTGTGTCTGTCTGTGTGTGTGTACTTTGGCAATGGGGATGTCGTTGCTGCTGCTGCTGGTGCTCAGTTCTCCAGTGCTGGGGTTTATGGGGCGTCCAGCAGGAGTCAGACGGCCGGGACTGGGCGGGCCGCCAGGCTGAACACTTTGGAGACGAGTTTGCATCTCCCGCACCTACACACACACACACACACACACACACTGAGCATAAGACCGTATGCACTCATAGATCAGAGGAGTAGATGCAGAGCTGCTTCAGTTCAGCTCTATTACAGACAGCAGAACATCACACACACTCATCCAAATACACCACACACACACACAAACTCATCAGTGCATCAAAAACACACCACATACACTCATTCCCATCCAATCACACATACACAAAATATGACATGTTCACAACCTTGGAATGCACACACACGCACATACACACACACGCACATACACACAAAACCAGATTCATTCAGAATCACACTCAACTTTGGAATGACACAAGCACACACTCACAATAACACACACACATACAAACACATGCACACATCTCTCTCACACATACACACCAACATTCCTCTCTCTATCTCACACACACACACTCTTATACACACACCCTCTCTCTCTCTACACACACACACACACACACATACACACACACACACACACACACACACACACACACACACACACACACACGCTCTCTCAGACACCCACATTTCTCTCTCACACAAACATACACTTTTATACACACACACCCTCCAAAATAAACTTTCATAGAGACTTTTTGTTTGTATCTGACAGAGTGTGTGTGTGTGTGTGTGTGTGTGTGTGTAAAATATGCATAAAATAAATTTTTTTTTAAACAAATACTTAACCTGAATATAATATTTAGTTGTATATTGCATTATACATTCACCGGCCACTTCATTAGGTACACCTGTCCAACTGCTCACTAACACTGATGAGTCTCCATTTCTGCTGCCACATTCGGATGGTCGGGTCAGAATTTGGCCTCAACAACATGAAAGCATGGATCCATCCTGCCTTGTATCAACGGTTCAGGCTGCTGGTGGTGGTGTAATGCTGTGGGGGAGATTTTCTGGGCACACTTTGGGTTCATTAGTACCAATTGAGCATGGTGTCAACGCCACAGCCTACCTGAGTATTGCTGCTGACCATGTCCATCCCTTTATGACCACAGTGTCTCCATCTTCTGATGGCTACTTCCAGCAGGATAACACACCATGTCATAAAGCGTGAATCATCTCAGACTGGTTTCTTGAACATGACGATGAGTTCACTGTACTCAAATGGCCTCCACAGTCACCAGAGCTCAATCCAATAGAGCCTTTAGGATGTGGTGGAACAGGAGATTGGCATCATGGATGTGCAGCCGACAAATCTGCAGCAACTGTGTGATGCTATCATGACAATATGGAGCAAAATCTCTGAGGAATATTTCCAGTAGCTTGTTGAACCTGTCATGAAGCAGAGAGGGGGTCCAAACCGGTACTAGAATAGTGTACCTTATAAAGTGGCCGGTGAGTGTAGTGTGCTATTCCTGTTATGCCCTTCATTAATAAATACATTTAAAATAAAAAATGCTTGATTATATTTTATATGACAATTTACTATTTATGATATAATAATAATAATAATAATAATAATAATACGTTAATTAATAATTAACCTGAAAAACAATTCAATTACAGTCAGCTATAATTACTAAACTCTCGTTGAAGACACTAAACACAAATAAATATATCAAATAAAGCAGTTTACTATGATGATCGTGCTAATGAAGACACAGAAAATACAATAAACAATATTAAATAATAATATGAATCATATTTTGTTTTGTTCAAATCTGCTCGTCACTTCATGTGCTCTTTATGAGGACATTTAACCTCAATGAAATAAATACATTAATAAATACTGTCATATTCCTGATCAATTAGTGTAAAATATACTGGAGCAGTCTGGATGATCAGATGAAGAGAGCGTGTGTGTGTGTGTGTGTGTGTGTGTGTGTTTTTGTGACATATCAGGACACAAATCTGTATAATGACATAGGTATGACACAGGTATTACAAAAAGCAGGTGAAATATGAGGACATTGGTGACGTCCTCACTTCTCCAAAAGCTTCTAAATCACACAGGATGAGTTTGTTCAGGGAGTAAAGCTGTACACTGTCTCCTGTGATGGTTGGGTTTAGGGGTAGGGTGGGGTGAGGGCTATATAATATACGCTTTGATCTGTATAAAATGAATGGAAGTCTATGTAATGTACCCACTTTTCACAAAAACAAACATGTGTGTGTGTGTGTGTGTGTGTGTGTGTGTGTGTGTGTGTGTGTGTGTCCCACAATTGATTGTCAAGGACATTTTTTGACTTTAGTAAACATTAGCAGTAACAGCAGGCTGCCGTTAGATCACCTGTGTGTGTGTCTAAGTGTGCATATGTGTAAAAGCGTGTGTGTATACAAGTGCAAGTGTGTGTTTGGAATTGTACGTGTGTGTGCACAAATGAGCATATGTGTGCAAGTGCATGTGTGTATATATATATATATATATATATATATATGTGTGTGTGTGTGTGTGTGTGTGTGTGTGTGTGTATATGAATGCAAGTGCATGTGTCTGTGTGTGTGTAAATGTGTGTGTGTGTGTCTACAGTTGGCAGTGATTCTGAATTATTTTTTCAAGGCAAATAAAGCTTCTCCTGCCAGTGGAAAAGCTGCCAAAGGACAAATAAAGGACTGAATGTGAATCTGGAGCAGCTCACACACACACTCAGACTACATCTACAACTCACAGCCTTATTAGCATTATTTCACTGACACACACACACACCTCTCACTCTTTCCTTATGGTTATTCATTGATTCATTCATTTTCCTTCAGCTTAGTCTTTTTATTCATCAGGTGTCCCCACAGTGGAATAAACCGCCAACTTATCAGCATATGTTTTACACAGCGGATGCCCTTCCAGCTGCAACTCATTACTGGGAAACACCCATAAACACTCATTCATTCACACACACTCATAGACTATGGCCAATTTAGCCTACCCAATTCCCCTATAGCGCACGTGTTTGGACTGTGGGGGAAACCGGAGCACCCGGAGGAAACCCACGCCAACACGGGGAGAACATGCAAACTCCACACAGAAACGCCAACTGACTCAGCCGGGACTCAAACCAGTGACCTTCTGGCTGTGAGGCGATTGTGCTACCCACCGTGCTGCCCCACATTAAGGAATCAAAATCCCACAAAACAAGTAGAGGTCATACTGTGTATACTGTATATATACACACACACATATAAATGATCCAGAAGGAGAGAGCATGCATTAAAGAGCCCCTATTATGGGTTTTTGAAAATGACCTTCCATGTAGTGTGTAACACAGCTCTAAGTGAAGTGAAATATCCAGCTAAAGCTTAAATCTGAAAGTGGACAGTGTTTAATAACAGTGTTATTGATTCATCTATAAAAGAGTCGACTCATAGTGGTTTAAACGAATCGTCTTGATAACGATTCTTTAGCCGTTTCGGCGTGACGTAGACGTGAAACATAATGGTTGCGCGCGCAACTTTAAACCTGCGGCCCCGCCCACTAACACAGCAGCTAAGAGAGGAAGATAAACAGATCCTGAAGTCATGAGTCATGAAGACGCTGTGCTCAGCTGGATATTATTGGAAGTTTGAGGGAAAGTTCGTGTTATTTTCTCTACCCAAAGATGAAGCTGTGAAGAGTCAGTGGTTGAGGTTTATTTTGCAAAAAAGGAAGGATCAGAAAAGACTACTGATGTATGAGACTCTGACAGAGCTCCACAGGAACTATCAATACACAGCTCATGGATTATTCCTCCATTTTATAATGAGGGTTGGTGATCATTGGGCAAAGCAGAGTACAGGTAAGCCATGACAACGTGTTTGTGAGCTTGCAATCCTGTCGTTTGTCATGGCTATGGCTACCGTCAGCTGTTCTTACACACGTGTGGTGGTCAAGGTTCAGAATAGTTCAGCTTTTGCCACTGTGTGGATTAATACTGAATGAGTGTCATTGTTAATAACAGAGCAATGTGCTGGTGTTTAACTGAACTGCTTTAATGCACTCATGCATACACAAAAAATCCAGGAGACTGGGGGAAAGTGAGGACCGGGAGGGAGGGGGTGCGCATCACGGATGAAAGGGAGAACCGGGGGAGTTCAAGGACGCCGCCCTCACTATTATATGGAGGCGCCGACCCTAATAACACTGATGAGAACCGGGTACTGTGTTCTGTGGTGTCAGTAACTAATGTGAAGTTGTTTCTTTAATGTACATTCTTATGTATTCTGTTTTTGAATGTTTCTGTTAAGGACTTATTTTTGTGTTGTGTCCTCTGAGGAGGAGGATAATGTGTGTCTGTGTCTGTGTCTGTGTGTGTGAAAAAAGAGCAGGTAGAGCAGAGTTGCCAGATTGGGCGGTTTCCCGTTCAATTGGACTGTTTTTAACTCGATTGTGCGGGTATAAACACTTATCGTGTTTTTCACGACTGTCACAAGCCGTGTTTTCCAGATGAGTGGGCGGGTTTTTTTTGCATTTTGGCGGGTTTTGGATAGTTTTTGGGCTGGAATCAGTCAGCTACATCTGGCGACACTGAGGAAGAGTGTGACAGGCTAGGAGACGCAAGTCGATTTCCTCCCCAGTTCTTTGAGTTTTTGCTTAATAAAATAGTTAGTCGTCCGTATTGTCAAGCCAATCGTCTGTATTTACATTCACCCACTGCCGAAATCCACGCCTCACAATAATATGAAGCGTGTATGCACTCTGACTACTTCCATATTGTTGATAAGCTGTGCTGGGCATTTCACTCTCTCTCGCGCTGAACGCTGTCGACCAATCACAACAGGCTGTCATCGGTCCAATCAGCGCAGATTAGCTTCGCGCTAAGGAGGGGATTGGGAACAAATGAATCACTGAACGATTCATATGGGAGTCGCTGGGAAAATTAGGTAAAAATAAATGCAGATTATAAGACCATGAAAGTGTTTTTTGACCTTGCATGCATATTAGACTGTTGTTGGAGACCCTTACAACCAAAATATGACCCTATTTAATGTATAATAGGGGCTCTTTAAATACTATTCTACAGTTGTGCCTCCAATTAACTCAAAGGTTGTCAATTAGCCAATCACAAACTTCCAAAACCTTGACACCATCATCTGAGCTTTTTCAGAGGCAGAATAATCTTATTGTATGTAAACTTGACTATCAAGAAAAGTTATAACAATTTCTCCAAACAATATCTCTCTCATTATTCTGCTATTAAGCAGAACAGAAACAAATGTGATCATCCTAACTTACCTAAAAGAGAAAAAAGTTTAGTCTCATTAACATCTGACTTTTTTTAAATGGTTATGTGCCTTTTATACAGTGTATGGAAACTTCTGCTTTCAACTGTACAATATTGTAGAGCTTCCTATTAAAAATATGAATTTAAAAGAGAGATTTGTATATATATATATATATATATATATATATATATATATATATATATATATATATATATATATATATATATATATATATATATATACACACACACACACACACACAAAGTGCTCAGCATAATTGAGTTGACCCCTCACAGATCTCTTTTACATTCATATTTTCTCCAGGATGCTTTACAGTAATATATTTGTGCAGATACATTAGATTAGTCAGTATCAAAGCAAAACTGGTGATCTAATCTAACAAAAAAACACTGAAGATCCGTCCAAAGATTACCACAGCCAAATTAATGTTAATAATATATTTTTTAACATAAAAATGTTAAATACGATTGTAATCAACGGGATAAAATCAAGATAAACATACAAATATATCAAATTTAGTCAAAATTCTGTAGTTTGTATTTATTTTGCAATAACTGGTTGAATGTAAATGTATTATCTTCCTTTTCCTAAAGATGTTCGGTGAGCAAACTCCTATTTTAATCAATATATCTGTTTAATAAAACCGCTTTGTTTCAATGCACCAAAATATATTATTATTATTACTATTATTATAACCTTTATTTTATCAGGAAAGACACACTGAGATTAAAAATCTATTTTACAGGAGCGTCCTGGCCAAGATTAGGCAGTACACATGTCACTATTAATAAACTTCAGTTAGTACAAAATGCAGCTGCCAGAGTTCTTACCAGCTCTAGAAAATATGATCATATCACCCCAATTTTATCCTCCTCACACTGGCTGCCTGTTAAGTTTCATATTGACTTTAAAATATTACTCCTTACCTATAAAGCTTTAAATAATCGAGCTCCTGTTTATCTAACCAACCTCCTGTCTCGCTACAACCCAACCTGCTCTTTACGATCTCAAAACTCAGGGCTTCTGGTAGTACCTACAATAGCAAAGTCCACTAAAGGAGGTCGAGCCTTCTCATTTATGGCTCCTAAACTCTGGAATAGCCTTCCTGATAATGTCCGAGGCTCAGACACACTCTCTCAGTTCAAAACTAGATTAAAGACCTATCTTTTTAGCAAAGCACACACTCAATGCATTACATAGCGGTATGACGCATGAGTGTGCCCCACGCAGGTGAGCTGGCTTGACAACCACCTGCAGGACACACTCCTCCTTTATACACCAGACATTGTGTTAGAAACTCTCATCAATTTTTTGCATCTCGTTTATATACACTATGAACAGCAGCTACGCTAATTATTCTCTTTATTCTCTATTTCCACCAGGGGATACTCATTTCGAGGTCCCTAGAGACTATGCAGCACCACTGATGCGATCCAAGACCTGTGAAGAGATGATCCCAAGGTATCCATAATCCTGGACCAGGCCGTATCCTGTGCAGCTGCTGTGGTGGTCATGGAGCATTGGAGTGCATGTGACTGATCAACTCTTTCTAGTGAAATCAGTTCTTTAAACTGCAACTTTGTTTGTATATTACTCCATGCAGAAGGTGCTGCGTATTTAAAAGCCTTTTCCCCATCTCACCCCGCACTTTAGGAACAGACAGTAAATAAATATCCTGTGACTGAAGGCCATAATTAAGGACAGGCTTTTTACAAAGGTAATTCTGGAGATATGATGGGAGTGAACCCAGTAGAGATTTGTAAACAAGGATAAGCCAATGCTTGAGCCTACGAATGGACAAAGCAGACCAACCTACTCCAGTATACAGCACACAATGATGAGTGAGGGATTTATAAATCTATATAGTCTATATTCACTGAGAAATGGATCAAATTTGAAAAGAGGGCGCACTCATTTATGCTGAGCACTGCACATCAGCGTGTGTGTGTGTGTGTGTAGCTGTACGTGCATCAGAATCGGCAGCAGTGCACGGGTCAGATCTGATGGATGATAAATGTTTGTGCTGAATGTGACCTGCTGTTTCTAAAAAAAAACCTTTGGCCTCTTCACTGCATGCATTTTAGGCTAATCATGTTAGCGTGCTAACGGCTTCAGACGGTCAGATTGGATTACAGGCCGAGTCTAAAAGCAGCAGATCATCGATCCACACAGATTCTGCAGAGACGACGGCATGCAGTAACCCTCTGAAGCCTGACAGAGGAAACAACAGCATGAGCAATACCATCATCCTACACACACAGTTCCATTATTCTTTCTAATAACGTGTTGTGTGTTTCATATTAGTTTCAAAGGCTATTAGTTACTAGTATGGTAACTAGTTATTAGTTACCATACTAGTATGTATGGTAACTAATAACCTTACGTTTTCTGATAAACACTCACCGGCCACTTTATTAGGTACACCTGTCCAACTGCTGGTTAACGCACATTACTAATCAGCCAATCACATGGCAGCAGCTCAATGCATTTAGGCATGTAGACATGATCAAGACGATCTTCTGCAGTTCAAAGTGAGCATCAGAATGAGGAAGAAAGGGGATTTAAGTGACTTTGAACGTGGCATGGTTGTTGGTGCCAGACGGGCTGCTCTGAGTATTTCAGAAACTGCTGATCTACTGGGATTTTAACGCACAACCATCTCTAGAGTTTACAGAGAATGGCCTGACAAAGAGGAAATATCCAGTGAGCGGCAGTTCTGTGGGCGCAAATGCCTTGTTGATGCCAGAGGTCAGAGGAGAATGGCCAGACTGGTTCCAACTGATAGAAAGGCAACAGTAACTCAAATAAGCACTCGCTACAACCGAGGTCTGCAGAAGAGCATCTCTGAACACACACAACACGTCCAACCTTGAGGCGGATGATGGGCTACAGCAGCAGAAGACCACACCGGGTGCCACTCCTGTCAGCTAAGAACAGGAAACTGAGGCTACAATTCACACAGGCTCACCAAAACTGGACAATAGAAGATTGGAGAAACGTTGCCTGGTCTGATGAGTCTCCATTTCTGCTGCCACATTCGGATGGTCGGGTCAGAATTTGGCCTCAACAACATGAAAGCATGGATCCATCCTGCCTTTCATTAATGGTTCAGGCTGGTGGTGGTGGTGTAATGGTGTGGGGGAGATTTTCTTGGCACACTTTGGGTCCATTAGTGTCAATTGAGCATCGTGTCAACGCCACAGCCTACCTGAGTATTGTTGCTGACCATGTCCATCCCTTTATGACCACAGTGTCTCCATCTTCTGTCATAAAGCGTGAATCCTCTCAGACTGGTTTCTTGAACATGACAATGAGTTCACTGTACTCAAATGGCCTCCACAGTCCCCAGAGCTCAATTCAATAGAGCACCTTTGGGATGTGGTGGAACGGGAGATTGGCATCATGGATGTGCAGCCGACAAATCTGCAGCAACTGTGTGATGCTACCATGTCAAATCTCTGAGGAATATTTCCAGTAGCTTGTTGAATCTGTCATGAAGGATTAAGGCAGTTCTGAAGGCAAAAGGGGTCCAACCAGTGCTAGTAAGGTGTGCCTAATAAAGTGGCCGGTGAGTGTGTGTGATGTACACTAGGTATGATAAAGAATGTTTCTAGGGTTAAACAGAGTAAAGAAAGCCAGTGTGTGTGTTTTTGTAAGCGTGTGTCTGTATGTGTGCATATGTGTGGGTATTTGTATGTAGTTGTGTGTGTGTGTGTACGTGTTTTTGTGACATATCAGGACACAAATCTGTATAATGACATAGGTATGACACAGGTATTACTAAAAGCAGGTGAAATATGAGGACATTGGTGACGTCCTCACTTCTCAAAAAGCTTCTAAATCACACAGGATGAGTTTTTTTAGGGAGTAAAGCTGTACACTGTCTCCTGCTGTACACTGTCTTCTGTGATGGTTGGGTTTAGGGGTAGGGTGGGGTGAGGGCTATATAATATACGCTTTGATCTGTATAAAATGAATGGAAGCCTATGTAATGTACCCACTTTTCACAAAAACAAACATATGTGTGTGTGTGTGTGTGTATACTGTATTTGTGATGTACATTAAGTATTGTACAGTGTGCTTGTAGGGTTAAAGTGAATGAAGAGAGTGTGTGTGCAGCTGAACTATATTTAAACACAGCCGCTGAAGTACAGATGTGCAGCAGAGAGTAATGACTGCTCTGCGGCCGAGGTTTGTTTGATTACGGCCGAATTGCTGTGTGTGTGTGTGTGTGTGTGTGTGTGTAGCATTTGTATGTGTGTGGGTTGTGTAGATTTTTGTGTGTGCATGGGAGTTTGTGTGTGTGTATGTATGTTTGTGTAAATGTGTGTGTTTTTTATGTGTGTGTGTGTGTGTCTGTTTGTGTGTCTGTTTGTGGGTGTGTGTGTGTGTGTGTGTGTGTGTGTGTGTAAATGTGTATATATGATTGTGGTTTTGTGTGTGTGTTGATATGTATGTGATTGTGTGTGTGTGTGTGTGTGTGTGTGTGTGTGTGTGTGTGTGTGTGTGTGTAGCATATGTATGTGTGTGGGTTGTGTAGATTTTTGTGTGTGCATGGGAGTTTGTGTGTGTGTATGTATGTTTGTGTAAATGTGTGTGTTTTTTATGTGTGTGTGTGTGTGTGTGTGTGTGTGTGTGTGTGTGTGTAAATGTGTATATATGATTGTGGTTTTGTGTGTGTGTTGTTATGTATGTGATTGTGTGTGTGTGTGTGTGTGTGTGTGTGTGTAGCATATGTATGTGTGTGGGTTGTGTAGATTTTGTGTGTGCATGGGAGTTTGTGTGTGTGTATGTATGTTTGTGTAAATGTGTGTGTTTTTTATGTGTGTGTGTGTGTCTGTTTGTGTGTGTGTGTGTGTGTGTGTGTGTGTGTGTGTGTGTGTGTGTGTGTGTGTGTAAATGTGTATATATGATTGTGGTTTTGTGTGTGTGTTGATATGTATGTGATTGTGTGTGTGTGTGTGTAGCATATGTATGTGTGTGGGTTGTGTAGATTTTTGTGTGTGCATGGGAGTTTGTGTGTGTGTATGTATGTTTGTGTAAATGTGTGTGTTTTTTATGTGTGTGTGTGTGTCTGTTTGTGTGTGTGTATAAGTGTGTGTGTGTGCGTGTAAATGTGTATATATGATTGTGGTTTTGTGTGTGTGTTGATATGTATGTGATTGTGTGTGTGTGTGTGTGTGTGTGTGTGTGTGTGTGTGTGTGTGTAGCATATGTATGTGTGTGGGTTGTGTAGATTTTTGTGTGTGCATGGGAGTTTGTGTGTGTGTATGTATGTTTGTGTAAATGTGTGTGTTTTTTATGTGTGTGTGTGTGTCTGTTTGTGTGTGTGTATAAGTGTGTGTGTGTGTGTGTGTGTAAATGTGTATATATGATTGTGGTTTTGTGTGTGTGTTGATATGTATGTGATTGTGTGTGTGTGTGTGTGTGTGTGTGTGTGTGTGTGTGTAGCATATGTATGTGTGTGGGTTGTGTAGATTTTTGTGTGTGCATGGGAGTTTGTGTGTGTGTATGTATGTTTGTGTAAATGTGTGTGTTTTTTATGTGTGTGTGTGTCTGTTTGTGTGTCTGTTTGTGTGTCTGTTTGTGTGTGTGTGTGTGTGTGTGTGTGTGTAAATGTGTATATATGATTGTGGTTTTGTGTGTGTGTTGATATGTATGTGATTGTGTGTGTGTGTGTGTGTGTGTGTGTGTAGCATATGTATGTGTGTGGGTTGTGTAGATTTTTGTGTGTGCATGGGAGTTTGTGTGTGTGTATGTATGTTTGTGTAAATGTGTGTGTTTTTTATGTGTGTGTGTGTGTCTGTTTGTGTGTGTGTATAAGTGTGTGTGTGTGCGTGTAAATGTGTATATATGATTGTGGTTTGTGTGTGTGGTGATATGTATGTGATTGTGTGTGTGTATGTGATTGTGTGTGTGTGTGTGTGTGTGTGTGTGTGTGTGTGTGTGTGTGTGTAGCATATGTATGTGTGTGGGTTGTGTAGATTTTTGTGTGTGCATGGGAGTTTGTGTGTGTGTATGTATGTTTGTGTAAATGTGTGTGTTTTTTATGTGTGTGTGTGTGTCTGTTTGTGTGTGTGTGTGTGTGTAAATGTGTATATATGATTGTGGTTTTGTGTGTGTGTTGATATGTATATGATTGTGGTTTTGTGTGTGTGTATATCTGTGTGTGTGTTTGTGTAAATATATGTTTGCATGTATACATCTCTCTCGTTGTGTGTGTGTAAGAAAAACAGGTCTGTTTACCACTTTAATGTCCCCGCCGTCATCATTCAACTCTCTCTCTCTCTCTCTCTCACACACGCTCTTGTGTCCATTACTGAGCGCACGCACACACACACACACACACACACACACACACTGCAGTATTGACGTTTTGTCTCTTTGCTAAGAGCTGATGGACTTACAGTGCAAACACATCAGAAAGAGACGAACACAAACCCCATCAGGACTGATTATCCGCTAAAGCAAATGAAATGTGCTTAGAGAGTACAACTGAACAACAGACAGCATCACAAGTACATTCAGTTCTGCTCTACAAGCTTTACATTTAATTAAAGAGTCATTAGAATATTACAGCTCAGATTAATGTTTTGTGTCTAATAGTTTATTCTTATGGTAATAATCCTGATAATGCATATCCAGCCAGTTGTTATTACAGAATAAAAGTCTTCAGTCTTATATAAAAGCTGCTGATAAACCTGTCGGGATTTATGTACATAGCAGCTGGCTGGAAGGACATTATCCCTTACATAACTCATAGTAGATGATAGAAAAAAATGATTTATCATAAACGGTCCTATCATACACCCGGCGCAATAAGGTGCAAGATGTGTTTGGTGCGATCTGTTGCTATTTTCAGAGCAGCGCAACTGTAATTTTCCCGTTTTGCTCCACGTTGTTTAAATAGCAGATTCATTTGTGCTACTCTGTGGACTCATGCGTGTGCTGGTCTATAAAGGAGGTGTGTTAAGGCGCATTGTTGGTGCGTTGTTATTTTGAGGAACTGAAATAGACCAACAGCGCCATTGACCAACTAAAAGCTGCTCTAAAGTCCAGCAGAGCAAGTTAGTTATGAGTCTATGCAGGTCTAAATGCTTACACATTGCTGAATACACACAGGACGTACAGCGACACACACATATCTTTACAGATGAACACAATTAAAGGATTAAAATGATACACAAATTATTATTTCTTCACCTCGGTGAGCTTTATCAGTGTATTCATGACAATCTGCATCTGTATAATGTTATTATTATTAGCAGTATTATTTATTATTTGCATATTTATATTTGTTTTAATAAACATTAGTGTAGATTTGTCCACCTGTGGGGTTTTGGAGACGTCTGCATCAGCATATGGGGCATAAGAACAGGACGTGTGTTTGGATATAACTCAGTTGTTTGAGCACACTTCGTTATTATTGTTCATTAATTCCTTTGCTGGAGATTAGAACTGAATTTAGAAATAGTTTAGACACAAATCTTTGCTCTTAACAAAGGAGATTAAATATGTGGGCAAATGGATGTGTTCAGTGGAGTGAGTTTCCACCGTTTCCTTACTCCACCAAAGTAAAGGAGTAAAGTAAAGAGGTGAAGTAAAGAGGCTGAATGGAGGAGGCTCGTTCTTTATCCTCGCGCTGCAGATGCTCTGTTTAACTGTTTTCTCGCTAGTGAAGCGTTCAGTTTTTACTCTTACAGAGTCGCCATGTAAACAGCAAATGCACCATGGAGTGACGCAACTGACTCTTAAAGGGAATGGGAGATGAGGCTCTGATTGGTTTAATGCAGGTTATGCTCAAAACACACCCAGAACTCATTAAGAGAATAAGCACAACCCTGTTAGACCATGCGCGGAGCGGATTTATCCATCCTTAAAATAGCACAAGTGGATTCAGACACGCCCTTAATGCTTCTGCGCCATGAGCTTTAGACTCTTTGTCTATATCAGTGGTTCTCAACTCCAGTCCTCGGGCCCCCCTGCCCTGCACATTTTGTATGTCTTCCTTACTTAACACACCTGATTCAGATCATCAGCTCATTAACAGCGAGATCCATGAACTGATCCTTGTGTGTCAAATAAGAGAGACACAAAATGTGCAGGGCGGGGGGGCCCGAGGACTGGAGTTGAGAACCACTGGTCTATATCATTAAAATAGAGCCTGAAGAAACAAAACAAAACACAAACAACCCATAACAAAATGCTTTGGAAAAAAACAATAAAATAGATTACCATAAAAGTTAATATGTCTTAAAAATACATTTATTTAAATTAGCATACAACATTTATTTATTTATACATCATTTATTATTATTACATCATTGTTTTTATTTGTCTTGTTTTTATTTATGTGTTTATTGGTTGCTGTGCATCATATTGGATATCAAAATACTAACAATCTATAAGGAGATAATGAACAAAATATCATAAAAATATAAAATGTATATTTCCTAAAATATATATTATTAAATTAGTATGAAACGTTTTATTTATTTGTTGTTTTTTTGGTTTGCTGAGTATCATATATTGAGGCTTTAATGACATTTACTATCATATATCTAACACAATGTACAGTAATATACACTAAACTACTTAAAAGACAATATAATTAAAAAAAAAATCCCATGCTCATCATCTGATGGTCAACTATCGCTGTAGCCACTGAGTTAGTAGCTCTATTTTGTATGTTTGGTAATTGTTTGTATTGTTCTCATGTGTTGATGGATGAGATGACAACTGTGTCTGTATGTTTCTATGTTCTGCAGAGCAGGAACCTGCTGAAAAACAGCATTCATGCTGAGTCAGGCCCGATTATCTTTTACGCCCCATTCACACAGAGCTTCAGCGTCAACGCTTGACAGAGGGCGTGTCTGAAGTTGGGGCTGACGCGATCATCATAGCAGCGTCAGCCAATGAAATTAGTCAGCAATAGGCCACTGTCTGAGCTGGTGTATTTGCATACAGCGATCTGATTGGCTGACGCTTCCATCGGCGTTTGAAAAGTTGAGCAAGTCCCAAACTCTGCAGCGAGCAACACCACTGAAGCGGCGCCGACGGATCCACAATGCAGTTCGGCAACGCCTGACGTCACCCATTCAAAGTGAATGGGAAGCGTTGAAGCTGACGCCCCGTGTGAATGGGCCGTTAATCTTTTCCTGTTTAAAATTAGAAATAAATAAATAAATAATCAGTCATAAAAGTTATTTCATTTATTTTTTTTCTATATTGTATTAGCGTTTTATTATATTTTTAAGTATTTTAAATATTTTTTAAGGGCAGCACGGTGGCTCAGTGGTTAGCACAGTCGCCTCACAGCAAGTAGGTCACTGGTTCAAGTCCCGGATGGGTCAGTTGGCGTTTCTGTATGGAGTTTGCATGTTCTCCCAGTGTTGGCGTGGGTTTCCTCCGAGTGCTCCAGTCCAAACACATGCGCTATAGGGGAATTGATTAACTAAATTGACCGTAGTGTATGTGCAAGAGTGTGTGGGTGTTTCCCAGTGTTGGGTTGCGGCTGGAAGGGCATTCACTGTGTAAATCATATGCTGGATAAGTTGGCGGTTCATTCCGCTGTGGAGACCCCTGATTAACAAAAGGACTAAGCCGAAAAGAAAATGAATGAATGAGTGAAATGTTTTTTGATATATGTATAATTAAAATATGAATTTCTGGAGATTATCGTTTTTATTTATCATCATCATTGACCTCTCAAACTCACTGAAAAGTTTTTCATGTTAAGGTTTGTAATTGCGTGTGTGTTTTGGTGTTAGCATCACTCACGCGTCTGCGCAGGCGGTCTCGCTCCTCTCGGATGGTGTTCAGGCTGGCTTTAGTGCGGTTCAGGTCCTCTTCTTTACTGCAGAGCATCGCTGTCAGACTCTCGTTCTCGTCCCGCAGGCCGGCCAGCTCTTTCTCCCAGCGCACACGCTCCTCACACAGACTGGGGTAAAAATCATGACCCAGAGCGCCCTCAATCTCCTCCACTGTCTGAAACAACAGATAGAAATAAAGCTGGAAATTTTGGTATGTGTGTGTGATCAGAATATAGACGTTAACCCTTGTGTACTGCTCAAATTGACTCTTCTTTGGTTATGTTGGTGGCTGTTTTTGCTCCATTGACTTCCATTATTTGATTGTAAAGCCATGACAGCATATAACCATGCATTCTTGCTGGTTGGGATTAAGAGGTAAGATGTGTCATCTTTACTGTTGATCATCAGTTGTGAGCATTAACCCTTTAGATAGGCCTGTGCAAAAGCTTTTATATGGAGTTCAGTGGAAGTAAAACAACAGATTACAGTGTGTGTGCAGAAATACATTTACTCTGTTTTGAGAGCTGAGGGGCTCACACACACTATACGTCATGTAAAAGCCATAAACTAAGCTTTTTTTGCACTAAAACTGTTGATCAACAGTAAAATGGTAAATCTGACCTGTTCCCAAAAGGGAAAACCAGCAACAATCAAGAATGCATGATTATATGCTGTCATGACTTTACAATCAATAAGCGTGATTATAATGGAAGTCAATGGAGCAAAAACAGACACTAACATAACCAAAGGGGAGACAATTTGGCCAGAGTGTATTGAGTTTTTGAACATTTTACACACGCATTTTCACAAAATATGTGTTAAATAAGATTTATCACCAAAAATCATCCCATTTGCTGAATCACAGAGAAAGTTGTGGCCAAATTAAGACACAAAATCACCCCAGAGTGGATGAAAGTCTGGTGTGTTTGATCAGAATATAGACAGTAAAAAACCGAAACTTTTATGTTTAATCAGGATACAGACAGGGATAAATACAGAATACAGACAGGGATAAATAAAAGTATTGATAAATACAAAAAAACTCAAACACAAATCATTAAAACACCTCAGCTGTTTTTCTAGACAGAATCCAGCAAATAAAGACTTTCACTGACGCCTCCTGCCTCTCAGATGCTTCTCTGCAAAATGCAATTTAGCAAGAATGAAGTTCTTCACAGCAGTCAGCAGGAGATGGTGGAATAAATACAGTCTGAGCGCACCAGTAAACCGGATTACACAGCAGTGCCATGAAATGAAGCGTCACACACACACACAAGAGAGAAGATCAGAAACATAGGAATAAACCTACAGTGGTGAAACAGTCCAGAAATGAGGAAACCAACACTCTTTATAGTAAATCAGTGGACCAGAGACAGCATAAAGACTCCTATACTGAATTACGTTATCAAATACAATATCATAATGAAATGAACCCCGCCCCCTACTCAATATTCCGTTTCAAATATGTGATCATAATGACATGAACCCCGCCCCCTACTCAATATTCAGTTTCAAATACGTTATCATAATGACATGAACCCCGCCCCTACTCAATATTCAGTTTCAAATACGTTATCATAATGAAATGAACCCTGCCCCCTACTCAATATTCAGTTTCAAATACGTTATCATAATGACATGAACCCCGCCCCTACTCAATATTCAGTTTCAAATACATTATCAAAATGAAATGAACCCCGCCCCCTACTCAATATTCAGTTTCAGCAGTTAATGTCATCATACTGAAATAAAACCCCGCCCCCTATTCAATATTCAGTTTCAAATATGTTAGCATAATGAAATGAACCCCGCCCCCTGCTCGATTTTCAATTTCAGCTATAAATGGCCCATCATACTGAAATAAAACTCCGGCCCCTACTCAATATTCAGGTAGAAATGCGTCATCATCCTGAAATAAAACCCCGCCCCCTACTCAATATTCAGTTGGAAATGAGTCATCATACTGAAATAAAACCCCGCCCCCTTCTCAATATTCAGTTTCAGTTGGAAATACGTCATCATACTGGAATAAAACCCCGCCCCCTACTCAATATTCAGTTGGAAATGCGTCATTATACTGGAATAAAACCCCTGCTCCCCAGGGCTCGACAGTGCGACCATTTCGCTCGCATTTGCAACTAAAAATAGATGTGTGCGAACTGGAAAATTTATTTAGTCGCACATGTGCGACTTTTTTTTTTAATAAGCTTGAATGAGGACTTAATTCACTCAGCCACGGTAAAACAACATGCTCTTCACACTAAGTTATGGTGTATTATGTTAGAAATCTTTCATGACTGTAGCACACACAGGCGCGATCAACAACAGCACATCTCTAACGTTACTGGTTTATTTACGGTCTTTATATTGTTTTGAATACGTCGCTGAGCAACGCCAGGCACCGTATGGTGGCGGTGCCGCACATCGTGCGAGCCTCATAGAAAACGTTTACAATTCGGTCATGGCATATCGTGGTGTATTTAGTGTAAGACCCAATTCAACACCAGCGCTTCCACACATAGGACTTTACCTGGGCGGCCCGGTTCTGTGTTCGCGAGAAACTGAAAATACTCTGCCACAGACTCGCATGCTCTGACTCACAGAGACGCGCTGGACACAACACTACCTCTTCTGAGTTTGGTAGTACCTTTAAGAATAGCGCGAGGACTTGAAAAGAAAAGCCTTTTACTAAATAGACGTACCCAGCTATACATCCTCTTTTTCCCGACCATGTCCTCTTTTTGGGACTTAAAAATGCATTCGGCCGGGATTTCTAAATCGCCATAAATATCCCGGAATCTGCTTTCGCTTTCTACAGCTGCGTTTTTGCATTACTTCATATGCACACTTTGGCCCGTTGCGTATCAATCTCTCAGCAGCAGAGAGAGAGCAGATTTGACCTGTCAGTGGTGCACATGGATAGTAAGAGTGTCATGCAAAAGGTGTTAAATGCTAAACATTTTAGTTTTTAATTGTCTGTTAAACAAGAATAAGAAATCATTCTGTTGCTGAAGGTTATTAAAGTTTAATAGAAAGGATGATATTACTTCGGGGCAGAAGGAAAATTTAATTCATAGAGGCATTCCTATATTACGCTCTTCTTTAAAAAGCCCAGAAAGATAAAGTGCTCAGATAAACAGTGTCAGCTTTGCACATGAGGTTGTATTTGTGTCTTTCTTTACATTGTCTTATTTTTCCCATGTGGGAAGTATAGGGTGGAATCGGTGGAATATATTATGCAAATAATATAAATTTTGATAAAATTATTCTTAAAAGTCACAATATTTTATGTGCTGTGGAGAAAATGTGTTTCAATATAGCTACGGCAAGTATATTTATATTCAAGATAATATGTACAATATATATATTATTATAAAATTAATAATGTTTTGTTTGGGAGCATTGATACAGCCATAATTTTCTTATGATACAAACCCAGATTAAATAGCTCTGGTCATGTGAATGTATGCACTAACCATACTGCACATTTTTATTAACTTAATCACTTATTAATAATTCTCTATTCCTGCTGCCCAGTGTGAAAGAGATTTTTCAGCTCGAAACTGGATCAAAAATTGAACAAAAAGCTGCCTAGGCATGTCCACAACTGAAGACTTGATTCAGATCACTTTAGAGAGGCCTTCAATCATTCATTCATTTTCTTTTCTGCTTAGTCCCTTTATTAATGTGGAATCGCCACAGCGGAATGAACCGCCAACTTATCCAGCATATGCTTTACGCAGCGGATGCCCTTCTAACTGCAACCCATCACTGGAAAGCAACCATACACACTCATTCACACACATACACTATGGACAATTTAGCTTACCCAATTCCCCTATAGAGCATGTGTTTGCACTGTGGGGGAAACTGGAGCACCCGGAGGAAACCCACGCGAACACGGAGAGAACATGCAAACGCCACACAGAAATGCCAACTCACCCAGCCGAGGCTTGAACCAGCGACCTTCTTGCTGTGAGGCAACAGCACTACCTACTGCGCCACCGCATCGCCTAAAGAGGCCTTCATTAGAGCAATTTGATCCCAGTCCTGCTGTGGACCGCTAGCTAAACTCCATACAGCTTAATTTATAAATAATTATTAAACACTATTTAAGCTGTTGTTACAGTAAAATAAAACCTATTGGACTTATTGTGTTCAAATGAATGACACGGCTTTGCTTCTAAAGATCTCCTCGCGTACATTAATTAGGCAAAAACACTATTTATTTTATATATTTTCACTGCGCTCCTAAAATTCTTTAATGTGCTCCTAAATTTTTCAACTTAGGAGCGCATGTGCTCCTCCTGAAAAAAGTTAGCGTCAAGCCCTGCTGCTCCCTACTCAATATTCAGTTGGAAATGCGTCATCATACTGGAATAAAACCCCGCCCCCTACTCAATATTCAGTTTCAGCTGGAAATACGTCATCATATTGAAATAAATCCCGCCCCCTACTAAATATTCAGTTTCAGTTGAAAAAGTGTCATCTTACTGGAATAAAACCCCGCCCCCTACTCAATATTGAGTTTCAGCTGGAAATACGTCATCATATTGAAATAAAAACCCGACCCCTACTAAATATTCAGTTTCAGTTGAAAAAGTGTCATCTTACTGGAATAAAACCCCGCCCCCTACTAAATATTCAGTTCCAGTTGGAAATGTCATCATACTGGAATAAAACCCCACCCCCTACTCAATATTCAGTTTCAGCTGAAAAAGTGTCATCATATTAAAATAAAACCCCGCCCCCCTACTCAATATTCAGTTTCAGCTGAAAAAGTGTCATCATATTAAAATAAAACCCCGCCCCCCTACTCAATATTCAGTTTCAGCTGTAAATGGGCCGTCATACTGGAATAAAACCCTGCCCCCTACTCAATATTCAGTTTCAGTTGAAAATGTGTCATCATACTGGAATAAAACCCCGCCCCCTACTCAATATTTAGTTTCAGTTGAAAATACGTCATCATATTAAAATAAAACCCCGCCCCCCACTCAATATTCAGTTTCAGCTGGAAATACTTCATCAAATTGAAATAAAACCCGCCACCCTACTCAATATTCAGTTTCAGCTGTAAATGGGTCATCATACTGGAATTAAACCCCGCCCCCTACTCAATATTCAGTTTCAGTTGAAAAAGTGTCATCATACTGGAATAAAACCCCACCCCCTACTCAATATTCAGTTTCAGTTGGAAATACATCATCATACTGGAATAAAACCCCGCCCCCTACTCAATATTCAGTTTCAGCTGTAAATGGGTCATCATACTGGAATAAAACCCCGCCCCCTACTCAATATTCAGTTTCAGCTGGATAAAACCCCGCCCCCTACTCAATATTCAGTTTCAGCTGGATAAAACCCCGCCCCCTACTCAATATTCAGTTTCAGCTGTAAATGGGTCATCATACTGGAATAAAACCCCGCCCCCTACTCAATATTCAGTTTCAAGTGGAAATACATCATTACACTGAGAATACAAGTCTTCATTAACTGCCGGTTCTGATTCAGATATGTCCAGATCACATGATGGCCAGATCACAGTGTTGGCTAGCGGTGGTCAGCTGCTCGATGTGTTGTGGGTGTGCATGTGTATGTGTGTTCACCTTGATGGCCAGATCACAGTGTTGGCTGGTGGTGGTCAGCTGCTCGATGTGTCGGTCCACTTCTGCCACAGACAGACTGCAGGTGCTTTTCTTACGGCCACATAACACACTCTCCAGCCCCGTCAACACACGCTGCAGCTCAGAGTTCAGGTCACTGCAGTTATCTGCACACACACAGTATTCGGTACCAGTACCAGTGGCGATTGACAGGGCCCTATGCACTCTGTTCCACTAGTGACGCCCATGACAAAAAATAATGAGTTTCTCACCCATGTCTGCAGTGACCAGCATGGACTGTTTTTCAGGCAGTGAGAGGGACGCCTGATCGGGGTCCTGATCCACACTGCGCTCGTCTTCATTCACTTCCTGCTGACTGTGACTGAGATCCGAACGCAGCTCTGAAAACTCGTCCTCCTCTCTGATAAAAACACACACATAGACAATCGTTCATGAATAACACTAATAAAATAAAAGAGCTGATGGTGATGACTTTCTCACATTTGCAAGTTTATTTCTCACAATCAGAGCTGGATAATGACGGAATATACACTCACCGGCCACTTTATTAGGTACACCTTACTAGTACCGGGTTGGACCCTCTTTTACCTTCAGAACTGCCTTAATCCTTCATGACAGATTCAACAAGCTACTGGAAATATTCCTCAGAGATTTTGCTGCATATTGACATGATAGCATCACACAGTTGCTGCAGATTTGTCGGCTGCACATCCATGATGCCAATCTCCCGTTACACAAGGTGCTCTATTGGATTGAGATCTGCTGACTGTGGAGGCCATTTGAGTACAGTGAACTCATTGTCATGTTCAAGAAACCAGTCTGAGATGATTCACGCTTTATGACAGAAGATGGAGACACTGTGGTCATAAAGGGATGGACATGGTCAGCAGCAATACTCAGGTAGGCTGTGGCGTTGACACGATGCTCAATTGGTACTAATGGACCCAAAGTGTGCCAAGAAAATCTCCCCCAAACCATTACATCACCACCACCAGCCTGAACCGCTGATACAAGGCAGGATGGATCCATGCTTTCATGTTGTTGTTGACCCCAAATTCTGACCCGAGCAGCCGAATGTGGCAGCAGAAATGGAGACTCATCAGACCAGGCAACGTTTCTCCAATCTTCTATTGTCCAGTTTTGGTGAGTCTGTGTGAATTGTAGCCTCAGTTTCCTGTTCTTAGCTGACAGGAGCGGCACCCGGTGTGGTCTTCTGCTGCTGTAGCCCATCCGCCTCAAGGTTGGACGTGTTGTGTGTTCAGAGATGCTCTTCTGCAGACCTCGGTTGTAGCGAGTGCTTATTTGAGTTACTGTTGCCTTTCTATCAGCTGGAACCAGTCTGGCCATTCTCCTCTGACCTCTGGCATCAACAAGGCATTTGCGCCCACAGAACTGCCGCTCACTGGATATTTCCTCTTTGTCGGACCATTCTCTGTAAACCCTAGAGATGGTTGTGCGTTAAAATCCCAGTAGATCAGCAGTTTCTGAAATACTCAGCACCAACAACCATGCCACGTTCAAAGTCACTTAAACCCCATTCCTAATGAGCAGTTGGACAGGTGTACCTATTAAAGTGGCCAGTGGGTGTATATGTTAATCTTTGCCCAGCACTAATTAATTAAAACCTTTTTGTTGATTTCCTGGAATAACTACCTATTTAAATAACTGTATAGTGAAATATATCTTCACACAGTGAAATAAAAGTACCATAACCGTACATCCCTGTGCTGTCAGTATCTCTGTTTCCATCCACTTAGTATTATGCCAATTTTCGAATATCACATAAATAATGCTTAATGGAAATGCCAAGATTTGCATAAATAAAAAACAATTATATGCACACATGTGAGTAGGACAAACTTTTTATCCGATAACAGACAATGCACAAACTCTGCTGTAAACACATTTAGTGAGTAAAGTGTGTGCATGCGCTTCATCAGTCTGGGTGATGTGGTGTAGTTTTTGGCAGATGATGATCAGATATACACTACCTGACAAAAGTTCTCAGTTGTAAGAGCAACACATAATAACTCGACGTCTAGTTGATCATGTGCAAAAGTGTCAGAAGGTGGATTTTTTCCATGAATCATCTGTTGAACTGCATCCCAATCATCACAAATACTGCAGAAGACTCGCATGGAGCCAAGATTCTCACAGATATCAGTCAAGTTTGGTGAAGGAAACATCATAGTTTGGGGTTTCATTTAGTATGGGGGCGTGTGAGAGATCTGCAGAGTGGATGATCAACATCAACAGGCTGAGGGATCAAGACATTTGTGCTGCCCATTACATTACAAACCACAGGAGAGGGACAATTCTCCAGCAGGATAGCGCTCCTTCTCATATTTCAGCCTCCACATCAAAGCTCCTGAAAGCAAAGAAGGTCAAGGTGCTCCAGGATTGGCCAGCCCAGTCACCAGACATGAACATTATTGAGAATGTCTGGGGTAAGATGGGTAAGACTTATTAATAAGTGATTTGAGTCATTGCAGAGATGTATGATGCAGTCCTCCAAGCTCATGATGGAGTCAGACACAATATTCATTCTGTTTCCACTGCAGCATGACTTTATATTCTATACTAGACATTATTATAGGTTCAGTGATGCGACTTTAGTCTAAGCAGAGTCAGACCTTACTGTCCTAATGAAATCATTGAAGATCAAGACATGATCATATTTTATTGTGCTCAAATAAGCGTCATCTAGAGGCCTTTACCTTTCATATAAGACACTTCTGATACCAAATGATCAACTAGAAGTCCAGTTATTATTTGGATAGGCGACAAGACTTTTGTCAGGTAGTGTAGATGTGTGACTCTGCATTAATGTTGGTCTGCAGCTCTCCATGTTTCCAGCATTCCACTGTTGCAGATGTGAAATGTTGTTGTGCTCATTGTAAAAGGCCTCAGCCCTCCGTCAGTCCGTCATCACAGAGCTTCAGTATTATTCTTCTATTATTACAGGCAGTGCAGAATTATTAGGCAAATGAGTATTTTGAGCACATCATCCTCTTTATGCATGTTGTCTTACTCCAAGCTGTATAGGCTCGAAAGCCTTCTACCAATTAAGCATATTAGGTGATGTGCATCTCTGTAATGAGAAGGGGTGTGGTCTAATGACATCAACACCCTATATCAGGTGTGCATAATTATTAGGCAACTTCCTTTCCTTTGGCAAAATGGGTCAAAAGAAGGACTTGACAGGCTCCGAAAAGTCAAAAATAGTGAGATATCTTGCAGAGGGATGCAGCACTCTTAAAATTGCCAAGCTTCTGAAGCGTGATCATCCAACAATCAAGCGTTTCATTCAAAATAGTCAACAGGGTCGCAAGAAGCGTCTGGAAAAACCAAGGCGCAAAATAAACTGCCCATGAAGTGAGAAAAGTCAAGCGTGCAGCTGCCAAGATGCCACTTGCCACCAGTTTTGCCATATTTCAGAGCTGCAACATCACTGGAGTGCCCAAAAGCACAAGGTGTGCAATACTCAGAGACATGGCCAAGGTAAGAAAGGCTGAAAAACCACCACCACTGAACAAGACACACAAGCTGAAACGTCAAGACTGGGCCAAGAAATATCTCAAGACTGATTTTTCTAAGGTTTTATGGACTGATGAAATGAGAGTGAGTCTTGATGGGCCCGTGGCTGGATCGGTAAAGGGCAGAGAGCTCCAGTCCGACTCAGCAAGGTGGAGGTGGAGTACTGGTTTGGGCTGGTATCATCAAAGATGAGCTTGTGGGGCCTTTTCGGGTTGAGGATGGAGTCAAGCTCAACTCCCAGTCCTACTGCCAGTTTCTGGAAGACACCTTCAAGCAGTGGTACAGGAGAAGTCTGCATCCTTCAAGAAAAACATGATTTTCATGCAGGACAATGCTCCATCACACACGTCCAAGTACTCCACAGCGTGGCTGGCAAGAAAGGGTCTAAAAGAAGAAAAACTAATGACATGGCCTCCTTGTTCACCTGACTGAACCCCATAGAGAACAAATCAAATGTGAGATTTACAAGGAGGGAAAACAGTACACCTCTCTGAACAGTGTCTGGGAGGCTGTGGTTGCTGCTGCACGCAATGTTGATGGTGAACAGATCAAAACACTGACAGAATCCATGGATGGCAGGCTTTTGAGTGTCCTTGCAAAGAAAGGTGGCTATATTGGTCACTGATTTGTTTTTGTTTTGTTTTTGAATGTCAGAAATGTATATTTGTGAATGTTGAGATGTTATATTGGTTTCACTGGTGAAAATAAATCATTGAAATGGGGATATATTTGTTTTTTGTTAAGTTGCCTAATAATTCTGCACAGTAATAGTCACCTGCACACACAGATATCCTCCTAAAATAGCTCAAACTAAAAACAAACTCAAAACTACTTCCACAAATATTCAGCTTTGATATTAATGAGTTTTTTGGGTTCATTGAGAACATGGTTGTTGTTCAATAATAAAATTAATCCTCTAAAATACAACTTGCCTAATAATTCTGCAGAAATGTTGAGGTGTGGTGTAGCTGCATATTTATATGAGCGTCATCTTCACTGTGTGCATATTTATAACAAAACGGAGCCGATAACATCACCATCCTTTCATTCTCATTGAAAATATGAAACACACCCTCTCTATTGCTGAATATCAGCTTTAATAATCAATAATGGCCATTATAAAAGTATAACGTACAGTAAGTTTATACAATATAGGAAATAAAAGCAAGCAATCAGTCAGATGTGCAGAATCAGTGTGCGTGTTTACATTAATTAATATATTAACTTATCTTTGTGCTCAGCCAAAACACGTTACCTGAGAACAAGTAATAGATGACCAAAGTCAGGGAATATGTCATTGGATATAGACAACAAGACGAGTTAAATATCACGTTTAACAAATACAGTGAGGTTAGATCCAGCGGTAGATTCTTGACAAACTGTCCGACTTGTGCTGCTCTCACCTGGGGTTCTGTGCTCAAAGCACCCGCTGACTGCCTGGAGCTCAGACGTCCACATTTGCTGCAGCACATGCCATAGTGTGTGTGTGTGTGTGTGTGTGGTCACATGATGTGCGTTTTCAGCGGTGTAGTGTGGACGAAGATCTCAGAAACGCTAGGTGACGTGGATCGTTTTCATTCTAAAACTAAAACCTATTAGTGTCAACAGGGTCTGAGAGTAATCTGTCACACAGCTTAAGATGAGTTAACAGCACAAAATAGCAGAGTTATGAATACGAGTCAACACTGAGCATATTGTAATTTCCTTAATAACGCTCTGAGTGTCTGCGTGCATATGAGGAGTTAGTAATTAGACAGAGGAGACCGTCTCATTTACATGCAGAGAAACAGGACACGCGGTCAGCGGCTCACTCAAACTCAATATTCATGAGCTGTGCAGACGCTCTCTTCAGAATAACTGATGAGGACTGCTCTCTGGAGGCTCTTTTAAGGGCTCGTGACGGGACCATACACACTGGGGTAACATTTATCTGGACGGAGGATTCAGCAGATAGAGCCGCATCTATATACTGGATATAGATGAAGACTAAAATATCGGCACTCCTGTTCACTT